>JAMWEH010002379.1:0-18225 GCA_024721245.1 Mitragyna speciosa | reverse complement strand
TATAGAGAAGAAAAAACGTGTAACCAAAGTTCACATATACAGCAGTACCCAGGGGCTTTAATGCTATTTGACACCCTACTTTCCAATAGCTAATAAAATTGCACATCCTACAACATTTCAAGAAACTAGTTTATAATTTTACATTCGTTAAGTAATTGACCTTTCACAGAAAAAAAAGTTACCTCTTGCAGCTATTTGTATTCCTTGTTGGAACCTTTGAAGTCTGTACCTTGACATGAATCTACAAACAGTATTCTGCTTGCCATTGCTTACCTCACAGCTCCTCCAAGCTCCACTATTCTCGGAATCTAATAGGCTTTTGGGTTCTACTTTTTGATAATCAAGATGATTCCAGGACCGGAAATTCCCCCAACCACCTCTGCATCGACGTCAAGTATATCCTAATGGCTTCACTACGCACATCCACTGCACATGCATTATTTCCAGAATCTTTGCATCCATTCCCTTTTATAGTTCTTCTACTCTAGTGAAGTCTTCGTCACATAGATTATCATTACTGATAGAAGTTGAATTGGAAGCAGTTTTCAAATGCTCTTCACATTCACCCCCTACCAGCAGGTGAGGAACCTTGTTGGAGGGAAGACTAATAACAAAATAAATGCTGGTAAATATTTTCAGCCATATCAGGAACCACAGATTCATGCTCAAGGCGCCACTTTGCATATCATATTCTCTCTTACGACAGCACCATAGGCTATCAAGGACCTGGAGGAAGATGGGTAACGTGAATTCAATTACCATTACAAATCTACCAGACAAGAAAGTGGGATAATTGAAAGCAAGCATTAAAAGGGATAGACAAAAGATCAGATTGTACAAGAACATGACACAAGAAGGATATTCATGGGGGTTTTAGCTTTTATTTTCAATAAAAAATAAAAAATAAAAAATAAAAAAACTCAAATAGAACAGAGCATAAGCAAGCGTCCTAAAATGCAAAAAATAAGTACATAGCAGGACTTTAGTGGGAGAATGTAGCAGAGAAAAACAAAGGTCAACAGATTATAAAGACATGCAAGCACAAATCTTGATTAAAGCACATTCAGTAAGCAATAGTCTGAACCTTCCGTCATTCTTATACCACAATTCTCATTCACAATCATCAGTTCAGCATCACGAGACATTCTCATGTGTGATTTCTGACATACCACATTTATGCTTAACTAAGGAGTACCACAGTCCAGCATATCACTCTTTTTACAAATGCTATTTCATTCAGCTAGATTTTAAATATTAACCACAAAACAAAATGCTAGCCATAATTCAGTGAATATAAGCACAGGAACTTATGACATGACCAGCATATTAAAAAAATAATATTTTGACTAAATCTCAAAAACCATATGGCTTTGCCATATTTCAAAAAAAAATCAAATTTTTAAAAAATTCAACTTGATTTCAAACTACTTAAAACCCATTTTTATCCAATGCACCTAGGCCACCAGCTGTTGGAACAATGCAGGAAAATGACAAAAATCGCAAGATCATATGTATTACAAACCAACAAATCCAGACAACACACAAGAAACACCCAAAACCCTTCCCCTACCAAATAAATGAATAAATAATAACATCACAAAGCTTGCAACTATTTCAAGTGGGCATGGGTGGAGGCAAGAGGAAGTGAGGGTATCATCCAACTTTCTAAAAACTACACCTAATAACAGGAGCTATCAACAGTAAGAACAGAATTATTATCATCATAGATCAAAACCATGCCAATCTGACACAGTTAAACAAACAGCGAAAATTAACTATTTAGAAACTACAAAAAATAACTAATCAGACATGGCTTCATTTCGTCTCTAAACTCTCTACCGCAAATGGGCTCTAACTATACCATAAACCACACTCTGTATTATCAAAGACTTCGCTAAACAGAAATTGGGGAGAAAAAAAGAAAGAAAGAAAGAAATTCTTTTCGGTAAACTAAAGAAAGTGTCGCGAACAAACAAAATAAGCCCATTCATACCGAAGACGGTCAATTTTCCATTTTGAAGTCGTATACAGAGAAAATCAGTCATACAATTGTGCCTTCGACAGGTGAAAAAAAGACTGAGTTTGTAAAAACCCTTGTCCAGGTTGAATTTGAGCCAATGATTTTTCCTTTTTTATTAAGACATGCTTAATGACTTTTGTTTTTTCTTGTACAAATTCTAAAACCCAAGCATCTTGGCCAAAAAATTTTACAAATGTACAAATAAAGTTCAGCGTAATACCAAATAAGGAAAAAGATACAAATAAAATGCATACACAAAAGGGATTTTGCACATGGGAAAGAAAGAATTTAACACTGGAAGAAATCAATTTATTAAAAAAAAAAAAAACAGAGAGAGAAAGACAGAATCCTATCTGGTGGGAATTTTAGCAGCCTGATTTGCTATGGGATTAAAACGGAACTCCGCTGGGGGCTAAACACTAAAGAAGACACAATAAACAAGCCTTATAAGAGCCCAGAGCCCAAAGCCCAAATCAAGATTCTCAACGGTCGTTTGAAATTGCCGCGTTCCCCCAAATCAAGATTCACAACGGTCATTTAAAATTGCCGCCTTCGTGACGAACGAATTTGGAAACAAGTCCCTGAACTCCCATCCTACACAGGTTTTGGTTTCCTTTCTGATCATCAGAAGCTTTCCCAATATTATTTCTATAAATCTCAACAACAACCACCGATGTCCTTCCCCATTCTTTCATCACTAGCAGACTCAGATCATCTGGGACTTGTTACTGTCTTTGTTTCTTCTCTCACACACTCATATTCTCGTGGGTTTGTTTTTGTTCTTTCATCTCTATTCGGCTTCTGATTTTAATATCTTAAGAAAAGTCAAGAAGATGGAGAAAAAGTTCAAGACCAAAATGCCTACTGATTCTGTTCGTCTGCAATTTAATAACATTAGTGGTTTAGATGATCTCAGAAAATCAAGATCTGAGATTAATGGCTTTAGCAAGAAGAGGAAAGCTGATCAAGCGGTAGAACCTGTATCAGATGGTGGTGGCAAAAAGCAGAGAATCATCGATCCCTCGATGAGATGGAAACTGATGGAGCAGAGACAGAAACTCCGCAGGACTGGCGCGTTGAAGAGGGTTCGTGATCAGCCTAAGAAGAAGCAGGGGATGATGATGATGGTTTCAATTTCAAGCGGAATCAGTACTAAAACGGCTGTTGATTTCATGGCCAAGTCCTCACAGGGAAGTAATCTGATTTCAACTACTACCGGAGGAATTGAAAAGATAAATACTGATCAAGAAAGCACCTGCCCCTCCTCCTCCGAGGATCTTTTTGGTGTTCTGGTACTCCCCTGCAGGAATAAGGTCCTTAATATGGGAGACGACCAGGTTGTGAAGAAGGCTTTAAGTGCAGCAAGGCTAACAAGCCGCTTTGCCGAAATTGTCTCCAAATCAAAAGCTGATAGAGCTAATCCCCAGAAAGAAAGAGAGAGGCAGAAAAGCTTAAAACACGAAGAGGACGAGGCACGTAAAGCAGCCCAAATAAGAGAAGCAGATCAGTTAAAGAAGAAAGAGACTGCTGATTTAAGGGAAAAAACAGAGAGAAGCTGCCCGGATTGCATTACAGATGGTGGAGAAAACAGTCGAACTAGAGGATAATCTGATGATTCTCAAAGAACTTGAGATTTTAAGCCAATGTTCTCACACTTATGTTCACCGTGGTGGATATAATAATGGACCGGCTGTGATGGTGTTAAGAGGCTTAGCGCCTGGCAGCAAAGTATTTAACCCCTTAGAACAGCTCGGTTTATACATGAAGGAGGAGGAATTCGCGACTGACGATGAAGAAGAGACGTCTTTCTTTCGGGAAGTAGAAGAAGGGGAGATCGTCGAAGACTAGCCATTTTTTCACATTATACGGTTTTTAATATTTGTTGGAGTATTTTAATAAATATAAAAATCAAATATAATGATTTAATGATTTTCAGTTACACTTTGATTGGACATAATTGGGAATTATAGTGTGTGTATTTTCCTTTGATCTTTTTAAATATTAGATTGTTTTTAAATTTGTATAAAACAAATCATGCAAGTAGTATTTTAGAACTTTTCTTTCTTGAACTCAAATGTTAATTTTTATTTTTTTTTCCTTTTTGTTTTGCACTTGAAATTGTTCAATTATTGAGGAGAGTGGTCACTCCTACAAACTTGGAGGTCTGGTAGGTTTCGGATAATGAATAATGTACTTGTTTTACGTTGAGAATTTTGTTACTTAGCACATGGTGAAATGTGTAATTTGACTTTGGCCTATGGAGAGGCACTAGTTTGATTTGGTTTTGGTTAATCTTGACTCAAGTACAAAATTTTACACAAGAAGGTACATCGTAGATCATAGTCCACATAAATCATTTTAGGTAATATGTAGTTCTCACAAGTATAAATTCGTGACTGACGATGAAGAAGAGAAATCTTTCTGTCGGGAAGTAGAAGGGGAGATCGTCGAAGACTAGTAATATTTTCACATTATGCGATTGCTAATATTTGTTGGAGTATTTTAATAAATAAAATATAATGATTTAATGATTATCTCAAGCACATGAGATGATAGCAAGCTCTGATGGCAGAAAGAATTACTGATGCTTCAAGTGCTAAACATGTCGAGTGCTTGGCTTTCCTCAAAGCTCTCCAATTTGCACATCAATATGGAATAACGCACTTAATTCTGGAAGCTGATGCTATTGGAGTGGTGCAGCGTATAAACAAGAAAGACGAGGACCTATCAGCATTGGGAAATCTGGTTGAATGCTGTAAAGACTTGGTATTAAAGTTTAATATTGCAAAAATTATGTATGTTAATAGGTAACACATGTGAAAACCTTCACTCGGGAATAGTGACTTAGGGCTTTACTATTTAAATTTTATTATTACATATCATTTCATGCATATTATTTTGTATTAATGCTAGTTGAGAAAGGTTTTTCATTTTGGAAAAAAAAAAATGGAAGAAGACAGAGAAAACACTGTGTGTGTTTTGTGTAAAATAGAGTTTTAAACCACCTTCATAATTTTCAAATATTTGACATTCTCAACTTTCACAATTTCAAGTATTAACTTGGAAAAATAATAATAATAATAATAATAATAATAGATTTTACGCTAAAAACACTTTAACGTAAAAATTGCTCGTTCGACGTTTAACCGTATATTTCAATTAACAACTTCATTAGTAGACTTTAAACCACCCTTAAAGCACACCTAAACAAACCATGTGATGAAGGACACATAACCCTAATCTTACTCCATGTATCAAGGGTTGATTGCCACCTAATCACACTTGTTGGATGATTTCAAGCCAAGTAAGAATCTTTTCCATTTTCTTTCAATTTTGGCAGCAATTTTCTTCAATTTTTACCTTGAAATTTCGTGCCTCATAGCTGCAATTGGCAGCCAAAATATCTCATTTGCATCATTCAAAAAACTCACCAAAAAAAAAAAAACTCAAGCCAAAGCAAGAACTCTAGCAACCAAGAACTTCAAACCAAATTTCAGCTTTCATCTCTTCAGTCCAGTCTGATTTTCAGCAGCTTTTGGAGGAGGTTTTGCACCATCAATTGCACCTACAACTACCTAGCATCTTGTGATACATCTCTCAAACTAACTTGCAAAAATGAGCACTTAAATTTCTGTTTTCATACCAAAACAAAACCGGGCAGACTTGAAGAAAAATTCCAGCTTTATACTTCAGTTTTGCAACCTGATTTTGTGGACTGTTTTACTCCATCTTGCACCATTTATTTCCTGCAATTATTAGCTACTTAGATGCTTTAGATGATGCCTTAATTGCCCTAGAAAAGTTGGAGGATTTGGTAGATGATTTGGCTAGATAATTGGCTACCTAACTTGAGCTATAAAACTGAAATTCTGGTGCTGTTTTACAAGCATGCTGGCCGAACTTCTTGCTATCATTTTCTTGATATTTTGCATCATTTTTATGTCATTTGATCTTCCAAGAACCTGGATATTAGTATAGTTATTGTTTATTGCAAGTTAGACCCTTAACTTATTAGCTATATTTGTTTATGTCTTGATTAGTTTTACTTATTCTACATAAGTCCTAAAAATATCTAAACCCTAAACCCTAATAGTATTTCAAAACCCTAAACCCTAAACTCCAATAGTAATTGTAAACCCTAAACCCTAATAATAAACCCTAATAGTGATTTTTCAACTTTATACCTAATTAAGTTTCCTTTCTTTTAGAAACTAGTTTTTGATCTTAAACCTTAAAATGTTCACTTTAATACTTTTAAACTAAAACTATGTCTATATAAGGTTTAGTTTCGAGTTTTACTTATATTATTAATACTTGGCGTGACTTAATTTGGGGTTTTAGAATCTAATTTCCCTAGAAAAAAGTGCTAAACTCATTTTAGCCATAATTGAACATAAACTTTCGACGTATACACTAAGTTAACATATAACTTTCTAGTATGATTCCTTTTACTAACGTTTTGGAAATCTTAGTTAAATTTCCACAAATTTATGAATTTAACCTTAGAATAGTAACTAAATCTAGTTCTTTTGAACTTCCAGGGTTCCAGTCAAATACTTTTCCTTATCTTGAATTCTCGTGAAATTCTCTTGAGGTGAGTGTTCATTTACTTGCGCCTGCGAGTATTTATTTGCTTTTCCTATTAGATTCCATGTGCTATTTGCCTTACTTGAAAGCATGAGAATGTGGTTACAAGGGCGAATATGTACTTTATCGTATTCGACCCTAGCTTTCGATTATGAACTATATTTGTCTCATTGATCTAGAACTATACTTGACTCATTAATATTGGACCATATGAGTGGTTGGGGGTTATAAGGTGTTGGGGTTAAGGGATTTTAAACTCTCTCCTTACGAAGGTAAGTCCTGGACAAGGCATTTCCTAGGTTTGAGCTACCCTATCTTTAGCCCTCCATCATTGAGGATGATCTCACATGGAGTGGTGGTCTTGAGGAGGAAAGGTGAATTGGTGGGATGGAGAATTACCTTGATCATTGGCAACGACAAAATAAAACGTCCAAGCGCTATTGCCATTTGATCCAAAAAACACAATGATGTGAATCTCACTTGATTTGAATCACTTGATTTGAATCTTAATTGAATATTTCTCCCTTTGGTGAAAGTTAACATTATTCGCCAATGGTTGAGAAGATACTTATCCTTATACTTGAAATGATATTGAATTGTCCTTCCCGTGGTCGAGTGACTCCCACGGTTGATTTGTATCCTACTTTATTTTTACTTGTCTTTTACATACTTTATCGCTTTGACAAGTTGCTTGTATGTTTGCATGCCTTGGAACCTCATTGAGCTTCTAGCTCACTTCCTTTTATTCTTGTTTTCCTTAGTAGGCTCCGATTGATGCGAAGGTTAGTACAAGTGCGAGTACTAGTCATCTAAGTCATTTCTCTTGATGTATATTTTGATGTTGTACTAGGCTTTTGTCTTATCTAAGTTGAAATTGTAATAGTTTGGGATTCTATATATTTGTATGGCAACTAGTTTGAAAATATTGCGGGTTTACTTATACTTTAAAGTTTAGTTTACGTGTTTATTATTTTAGTGACTTGAGTCCTAGCGAGAGCTAGGCAGGCAGTTCGCTAAACCCTCTGGTTCGCCTTAGGGGGAGGTGGGGCTGTCACAACACAATGTAACAAATCTTTCCTATTTATATATTTATGATAATAATATACAATAACAGCACACCTACTTAAACAAAAAGCTTTGTATCTAGAAGGAAATTATATATTCTCCATTTATATCTATACTCTTTTTAAAAGTATGGCAAGTTTAGTAGTTTTAGAGTTTTTGCACTTTGTGGTGTTAGTTTTTTAATATGCCTAAAATGCCCTTTGTGATAGAATGATATATTTAAGTATGGTTTTATTGTGCCTCTTAATTTACATAGCATAGTACCTAAATAGACACAACTACTAAGTTTCAGATATTTTTTAGATGGTATATCATTAGACTATGAAGTATGCAAAGATGAGATTAGTGGTTGGTGAATAATTCGTGGGGTATTGAATATGATGAAAATGGATATGTTAGGATGCAAAAAGACGTTAATGATGTGGAAGACCTTTGTGGAATTACCCTAGAAGCTTCTTAGCCTATTGCTCGGGTTTTTCTTAGATTGGTATATGTTACATTTGTTTTTATATTTAGTTGTACATGAAATCCAATGGTATCTTGTGGTAGTTACGAATTGCATTTGGTACTTAATTTTGGTTTGGAATAATGTAATCAAATTGCATATTTTATTAATGAAATTAATTATATTGCAATGCAGGTGGAATTACAGAACTCTTTATCTTCCCTTGTATGATTCATTGAATTTACATTATTTTGGTAATTAAACTAAATCGATTCCTCATACAAAACCATTTAACTGCCCTTTGATTCAATTTTCAAATATATCAGTCTCTTACTAAAACCAATAACAAAAATTCTTGCTAATTCATATTTATTGCCAACAAATAGTTGGAAAGGTATCTACAATGATGGAGGAAAATAAGAGAAAAAGGTTAGAACACCCCCATCCCCTCAACTCATGCACAAAGTTTCACATAATTAGTTAAAGGACTGGGTTTGAGTATGACCAACTTAGAGGAGCTTCCACCAATTGAAGACAGAACCCTAGGGAAAATAACGTTGTCGAGTTTATGTTGTGCTAGAAAATGTTCATCATTATTTGTCTGGACAAAATGGGGGATTTTTCCTCTTCTACCAAATGCTAATAAGATAAAGATGTAGACAGAAAGGAAACAAGGGAAAACTTTTAAGGTCGAAATCAAAGATTTTTTTTTTTTGAACAATTACTATTGTATTGCAACATACATTGCCTCACACTAGTGGGGTGAAACTCCCAATAATGTGTTAGGTGAAGTCTCAGACTATTTGTCATACACAATTAGGGGTAGGCTCTACAAAATCTAACTATATCCTCCTTGTAAATCCAAATTCTTAATTGTTACAAGAGGGATTTGATCCCAATACTTGCGGCAAGGGAGACCTTAATGGATTTGAAAGCTATTTAAGTAGGGTATGTTTATAATAGTGCTCATACACATTCAAGAGTGGATTGTAGTCAAATAAAATTTTTCCTTGCATGATTGGTACAATTTTAAAATATAAAATGCTAATATTTTCAAAGTTGGAGCATGCTATTAAATTTCCTGATACAGTATCATTGTAATTGACGCTCGTAACCGCTTTGATCGTCATATAGTTCTTTTGTTTTCTTTTAAATAGATTTCACAAGCCTCATCCCATCCAAATCTAATTGATTTAAGATGTTTATATGTCGAAAACATTCTTCAGTGAGTGGAGTGTATCCTTTTTTGACTATTTATGCAATTCAATTAAATAAAAAATAATGTGATTACATGCAATGTTAAAGAATTAATTATAAGTAGATTTTATTTACCATTTTTTTGGTACTATCTATGAGGTAAAATTAAATAGAAAAACAATGTGTTCTATCCCATGTATCTATATGATGACTAAGAGTTATAGCTTTTATTAAATAATGCCTTTTAAAGTATGTACTTTCTTTTTTTTACTATTAATACAAATAAATTCAGTAGGAAAAAGATGACTCCATTCAATTTAAGAGGAAGAATTATGAGTTCAATCAATCATATTATTATTTCTTAAAATAAATCCGTCTTTTTTCTGTTTGACTATTCATGTAGTATAATTAAATATGAAAAAAATCCAATATAGACTTAGATCCATGATTGAATTACCACAATTATTGAATTGAATAAATCCATCTTTTTATTATCCATAGTTAGTATTGTCATTTTTTATAATATTCCTTAACATATGTACCCAATGATATAATTTTGAATTGATTTATTAAGAATTTCTTACTTTTATGTACTACACAATTTTCACTTGTGCTTTTTTGACATATTCCTTCAAAATATAAATGAAATATCCATATAGGCTATTATTTGTTTCATGTCATAAACTGTTGTATTTTCATCATGCCACTGTCATTTCAGGTATGAGTTCAAAATATTGCATTATTATTCTTTATTTCACTATTATCGTAACTTCTATTAAACTTACTTCGTTAAGCAAATTAGGCCTTCATATTTCTCAAGAAAAGCTTGAACTTAACCTCTTCCAATTAAGATGTCTAAAGATTACTTAAATTTATCAGGTAAAGTAGAAAATTATTGAAAAATACTTTAGTCATTTTCACAATAAGATGAGAATAATTATCCAAGTATATAATTTATTTTGCTCATAAAATTAACTTTAAAAGAAGTATGTATTATGTTATATGTAACCTGGAAATAAAAAAGTATTCTTTGACATTCAATTTTTTAGAATTAGATTCATGATTCAAATACCACAATTATTTTATAGTAATGTCAAATTGTCAAATCATATATCATGGATTTTAAAGGGTGTGGAGTAGTATGAATTTAATTTGTATTCTTTGCTTCTTTTTCTTTGTTTCAAATACATTTATTTAGTTATAAATTTGCATAAGCAAAAATGAAGAAAAAAAACTAAAAGGCATTGCCAGGAAAACTACTGACCGTCGACTTTGTTACTTAGTATATAGAACCGAATAAAGCAATTTGATAAATAGACATATCTGATTCTAAAACTACTCTAACGGCTATTTTTATTTTCCGCGGGTGGACGAAACAGCTTGAAATAGGAAATAAGCAATCCTAGTCCTAGTTTCCCTCGGTTTTTCCTACTTTCCTTTTTCCCGATTGCTTCTTCCCCTTTTATTTAAGTTGTTTAGAAGACTGCAAATTTTACAAAATCAGTTACTATTAGAAAGTGAATTAAAACAGAGAAATCCCAATTCTCAATTCTCAGAAGAGAAGTTCAAGAAACCTCGCAAGAAAAGTTCAAGAAACGAGGGTGATCAACAATGGGTGCTGGGAGAAAGAAGATTGAAATCAAGAAAATAGAGAAAGAATCGTCAAGAATGGTGACATTCTCGAAGAGGCGAAAGGGTCTCTTCAAGAAGGCTCAAGAATTTCATTCCCAGTCCGGCTTCAAAGTTTCAATTCTCGTCTTCTCACCAGCCGGCAATCCTTACACTTACGGAAACATAGCCGCCATTAATGACGCCCTCAACACATTCAGTCAATTTACTACTGGTAATCGGTTGGAGTTGGATAATCATCAAGGTGCAGGTACAAGCACAAGCACAAACATTAATGGTTTGAGGCAATGGTTGGATGATATGAATATCGAAAGCTGTGATCAAGTTGAGCAACTGGTGCTATGGAAAGAACAACTGCAAGAAGTTAAAGAGAGGATCGAGACAGAAGAGTTGCTGCGCTCCTATTTAGGAGTGAAAAATTCGTTAGATTTTGGTTTATATTTGTTGGTCAAAAGAACGTAGTTTGACTCTGTACTCTGTATGTTGAATGTCATGTAAGTCTTTCTTTTCAATAAAATGTGTAGCCATCTTACTATTGATTTTCTCATTTTTGCATCTTCTCATAAGTTACAGAATCCCCCTTCAATAACAGCTGCTAAGTATACCACTTTAAACTTCACATAATTCAATGTGGAAAAGAATAACCTTGTTTACATCATTTACAAAATTCAAGTGAACAACTCTAAAAGACTCCTCGAGGCTTGCATTTCCCTTGCACCCTAATATTATGAAAAAGAATACTAGTTTTTAGAAATTCCATCATTCATCACCTATTTATAAGATCAAGAGACCATATATACACATTGTGTGCCGTCTGGGTATATCTTTATTGTCACTGTGCATAACTAAAATACGCGAAAAAACGTTCCAAGTTATCTCATTTGCAAGATGTAAAGCCTCACACTCTTGACCTGATATATCAAGAAAAGACTACAAACTTGGCGGCAGAAGTACTGTAATTACATATGCAGTCAATGCATAAGAGGATTGAATTTTAGTCAAATAATTTCAAGCAGTCCCCAGGATCCCTTACAACATCCCACAGAAGATCCTGTCAAATTATGGAATGTTGTCCCTTTCTCTGCGCATGGGATACAGGGCAAGGTGGCAGGTTTTAGATATTTTAGATAAATCAATACTAGTGAGATAAGAAAGAAGTGCCAAGAATCTTCCTTTTTTTTTGTGTTTTCTTTTTTAATTTTTGTTTATGTCCTCAAAGATGTTGATTTGTAGTGAATCATGTGATTGTTTAGATTAAGAAGAACAGGTTATTCAGTGTTCTGCATCCATCAGAGACTTAATTGCAAATTATACCTGATGCAGGTAGAATGAGTCTCAAATTTTAAGAATAAACGGGAAGAGGTATAGATTCAAAACTAGAGAACAAGGAAAATTTAGAATCTCTGCAAGTCCTGCTAGAATCACACCTTGAAGAAGGATATAATGGAATTTCGCTATTAATAGAAACTGCAACAAACATTATTCAGTGTCAATTGCTATGAGAACTTGCCAGAGTACCCTAGTTTTTATGAGACGCACTCACAAAACTCCCAATCCTACATGATTTCAGATCAATTCCTATACATGAACTAATGTAATCACCTCTACCTTAAGTTATTATAAAACATACAGGAAACTTAATAATGAGAGCACAACGGACCCACCTTAGCTTCCAGAATTACCCATGATGCTCAAGAGACCACGGAACTAGTCTATAAAACTTGCTTTTGCTAGCTGTCTTATGAATCCTCATTAAAATGCTTATCACAGACATCATGGATTGGTCGTCTATGAGGGACCACAGATATATGCTCAAGGTGCCACTTTGCATATCGTATTTTTTCTCACGACAGCAAAACACACCATGAGGGACCTGGAAGAAAATGGGTAAGATTTTACCGTTGCAAATCTACCAGACAAGAAAATGGGATAATTGAAAGCAAGCATTAAAACAGATGGACAAAATATCAGATTCTACTAGACCATAACACAACAATGATGGTCATGGGGAGTTTTGGCTTTTGTGTTCAATAAAAAATATTAAAAAAAAAAGAATCAAACTCAATAGAACAGAGCATAAGTAAGCTCAGTTATTTGTCCTTAAATGCAAAAAATAAATACGTATCAGGACATTCGAGGGAGAATGTAGCTGACAATGTCAACAGAGTATAAAGACATGCAAGAACCAATCTTGATTCAAGCACATTCAGTAAGCAACATTCTGAACCCTACTGTCCACAGTCGTCAATTGCTGACAATGATACAGCAATTCTCATTCACAGTCATCAGTTCAGCATCATGAGACATTCTTATGTATGGTTTTTGACATATCACATTTATGCTGAACTAAGGAGCACCACAGTCCCAGCACATTAGTCTTTTGCAAATGCTATTTCATCCAGCCAGGTTTTAACGAATATTAACCACAAAAACAAAATGCTAGCCTTAATTCAAAGACCATAAGCGCAGGAATTTATGATATCGCCAGCACATTGAAAAAATAATCCTTCTCCTGAATCTCAAAAACTATATAGCATTGCCATATTTAGAGCAAATCAAATTTTAAAAAAAAAAAATTCAAATTGAATTCAAACTCCTTAAAACCCATTTTCCATCCAGTGCACCTCGGCCCCCAGATGATGGAACAAAGTAGGGAAATGACAAAGATCGCAAGATCGTATATATTACAAACAAACAAATACAGACAACACCAAGCAACACCCAAACCCTTCCCCTACCCAAAAATAAATATATAAATAAATAATAACATCAAAAAGGTTCCAACTTTTTCAAGTGGGCATGGGTGGAGGCAGGAGGGGAAGAGGATATCATCCAACTCTCTAAAAACTATGCGTAATAACAGGAGCTATCAACGGTAAGAACATAATTATTATCTATATAGATCAAAACCATGCCAATCTGATACACAGTTAAACACAAAGCCAAAATTTGCTATTTAGAAAACTACAAAAAAAAATAACTCCGCTGTATTATCTATACCGCAAATGGGTTCTAACTATACCATAAACCACACTCTGTATTATCAAAGACTGCGTAACAGAAATTGGGGCGGAAAAAAGAAAGAAAGAAATTCTTTTCGGTAACTAAAGAGGTGTTGCAAACAAACAAAACAAGCCCACTCAGACCGGAGTCTTTGAGACGGTCAATTTTCCATTTTGAAGTCATATACAGAAAAAATCAGTCATACAATTGTGCCTTCGACAGGTGAACAAAAGATTGTGTTTGTCAAAAACCTTGTCCATGTTGAATCAGTGATTTTTCCCTTTTTTTCATTAAGATACACTTCATAACTTTTTGTATTTTTTCTTTGCACAAAATTCTAAAACCCTAGCATCTTGCACCAAAAATTTCACTAGCAAAGAAATAAAGTTTAGCATATTATACCAAATGAAAGAAAAAAAATACAAATAAAAAGCATACACAAAAGGGATTTTGCACATGGGAAAGAAAGAATTTAACACTGGACGAAATCAATTTATTAAAAAAGAAAAAAAACAGAGAGAGAGAGACAGAATCCTATCTGGTAGGAATTTTAGCAGCCTGATTTGCTATTGGGAATAAAACTGAACTCCGCTGGGGGCCAAACACTAAAGAAGACAAAGTAAGGATGAGTAAAGTTGAACCTCTTTCCCCTTTTCTCGAATTGTCAAAAAAAAAAGACAAAATAAACAACCCTTAAAAGAGCCCAGATCCCAAAGCCCAAATCAAGATTGTCAACGGTCATTTGAAACTGCCGCGTCCCCCAAATCAAGATTCACAACGGTCATTTGAAAATGCCGCCAAACGAATTTGGAAACAAGTCCCTGAACTCCCATCCTACTCAGGTTTTGGTTTCCTGATTTCTGATCATCAGAAGCTTTCCCAATATTATTTCTATAAATCTCAACAGCAACCACCGGTCTCCTTCCCCATTCATTCATCACTAGCAAACTCGTTATTGTCTTTGTTCTTCTCTCACGCACTCATATTCTCTCATTACTAAGAAGATCGTGGGTTTGTTCTTGTTCTTTCATCTCTATTCGGCTTCTGATTTTAACATCTTAAGCAAAGTCAAGAAAATGGAGAAAAAGTTCAAGACCAAAATGCCTACTGATTCTGTTCGTCTGCAATTTAATAACATTAGCGGTTTAGATGATCTCAGAAAATCAAAATCTGAGATTAATGGCTTTAGCAAGAAGAGGAAAGCTGATCAAGCAGTAGCATCGGTATCAGATGGTGGTGGTAAAAAGCAAAGAATCATCGATTCCTCTATGAGCTGGAAACTGATGGAGCAGAGACAGAAACTCTGCAGGACTGGTGCGTTGAAGAGGGTTCGTGATCAGCCTAAGAAGAAGCAGGGGATGATGATGATGTTTTCAGTTTCAAGCGGAATCAGTACTAAAAGGGCGGTTGATTTCATGGCCAAGTCGTCACAGGGAAGTAGTCTGATTTCAACTACTACCGGAGGAATTGAAAAGATAAATACTGATCAAGAAAGCACCTGCCCCACCTCCTCCGAGGATCTTTTTGGTGTTCTGGTACTCCCCTGCCGGAATAAGGTCCTTAATATCGGAGACGACCAGGTTGTGAAGAAGGCTTTAAGTGTAGCAAGGCTAACAAGCCGCTTTGCCGAAATTGTCTCCAAATCAAAAGCTGATAGAGCTAATCTCCAGAAAGAAAGAGAGAGGCAGAACCTAAAACACGAAGAGGACGAGGCACATAAAGCAGCCCAAATAAGAGAAGCAGATCAGTTAAAGAAGAAAGAGGCTGCTGATTCAAGGGAAAAACAGAGAGAAGCTGCCCGGATTGCATTACAGATGGTGGAGAAAACAGTTGAACTTGAGGATAATCTGATGATTCTCAAAGAACTTGAGATGTTATCCCAATGCTCTCACACTTATGTTCACCGTGGTGGATATAATAATGGACCAGTTGTGATGGGGTTAAGAGGCTTAGCGCCTGGCAGCAAAATATTTAACCCCTTAGAACAGCTCGGTTTATACATGAAGGAGGAGGAATTCGTTCCTGACGATGAAGAAGAGACATCTTTCTTTCGGGAAGTAGAAGAAGGGGAGATCATCGAAGACTAGTAATTTTTTCACATTATGCGATTGTTAATATTTGTTGGAGTATTTTAATCAATATACAAATAAAATATAATGATTTACTGATTATGTCAAGCACATGAGATAATGGTCAAGTACAAGCTCTAATGGCAGAAAGAATTACTGATGCTTCAAGTACTGAACATGTCGAGTGTTTGGCTTACCTCAAAGCTCTCCAATTTGCACATCAATATGGAATAACGCAATTAATTCTGGAAGCTGATGCTATTGGAGTGATGCAACGTATGAACAAGAAAGACAAGGACCTATCAGCATTGGGAAATCTGGTTGAATGTTGCAAAGACGTGGTGTTAAATTTAATTTTGCAAAAATTATGTATTTTAATAGGAAACACAATGTAACAGCACACCTACTTGCACAAAAAGCTTTGTATCTAGAAGGAAATTATGTCTGGTGGGTAGATTTTCCAAAGGATGTTTTGTATGCTGCTGCAGCAGACATTTCTTAATGAAAATTTGCCTCATTTTTCTTTAAAAAAAAAAAAACTCAAGCACATTGAGATCTATGATCTTCTATCTTAGATTCTAGGCACAAATACCGGTTTCTGCATTGAATAGCATAGCTTCTCATGTTCAATACTATGGGATCGAATCATTTGATTTGCACATATAATTGCCAATTTTTACTGAAGAGTGTCGTAAGTAAACTAAAAAAAAAGGTCGATGCATATGGATGATGTATTAATGATAAATCGTGTATAAAATAGTGGACATGCGATGATCTTGCATATTAACACCATTTTGGTCTTACGGGGCTGAAGTCACTCATAAATTTATCAAATGATGGGATAGATTATATTTCGTTTTTTAGATTCAAATTACATGTTCTACATATAAATTAGAATTAAAAAATTCTAGAACTAGTGGGGGCTAAGAACAATTGGACTATTTCTGAACCTTTGAAGCCCACAAGATATTTGTCATATTGCATTTAAATAAACATGTCAGGTTATTGAAGAGAAGGCTTAATGTTTGATAGTCACACTCAATTGAGAGTATGATCAATAGTTTGATGTTAAATAAAAATGAAGATATTATGTACCATTTCATTTTTCAAGAATTGTGCTTATACTCTTGGCCTACCAGCTTTATGTTGATTGTATGCATATATTTCACTCCGTACATATATGGACATCTGTGAGCACTTCAATTCGTTCTAGTCGAACTGTTTATTAGAGTCTAAATTACTGGATGAAGCATAAAGTTAATAATTTTACTGTTATACTTGTCAAACTGTTCATTAGAGTCTAAATTACTGAATTAAGCATAAAGTTAATAATTGTACTGCCATATGTTCAGCCTGAATTCCAATTTATTTGATTTATGACTTAATTGGGAATTATAGTCTCTCCTTGTTCAAAATCCTATCATGGCCATTTAGGATCTGATATATACTTGATTCTAAAACCGAGATCATACCAGCAGATTCAAGGATATTACAATGGTTAGCTCTCAGCCTCAACCATTCGGTATTGTAATTCATGTACACAGTGCAGATTGTTTTTCGTTGGTTGCTGTTGAATAATAAAGGTAGAAAAACCATTTTGTTGTGGTAGATGCAATTGCCAATTGTTGTGGCAGATGCAAATTATTGGGGCATGGCGTACACTTGATTCAATGATATTTTACGCCTTCCAGAGTTGTTTGGCAAGTGTCTTGGTAACTTCCTTGTTACATATAAACTCGTTTAGCATTTAAATAACTCATAATTGTTGCACTTTAAAACCAGCAAAATATTTCTGTTTGAACATGACCTAAAAAAGAACTCAAGCGTAAAAGTCCGATAAATAGTGGGGTGATATTAATAAAAAAGAGGAAGCGGGGGGGCCACTAGGGGGGGGGGGGGTTATATAGTGTGTGTTTTGCTAATTACATTATGCTGTTAAGTCAGCCTGGGTGGCATTTTGTGCAGTGCATGCGTATTGGCACTATTTTTGCATCATTGAATGAATGATTGAATTTCGGATTGATTTATTTTAGACGGCAGTAGAGTGTCTAAATAATGGGGCTATTATCATGATTAAGTTGTCTTCGGAGCATCTTAATGTCACGACCCGAACCTAAAAACCATGACCGGCACGTAGCTCGAGGTGAAATAAACCGTTCCAAACCACGTAAGCCTTAATTTTCCTCTAAATTCTACCGAAATTTCGGTAT
>JAMWEH010000618.1:0-29411 GCA_024721245.1 Mitragyna speciosa | reverse complement strand
AGGAAAATTTTGAAGAATTAAAAACCCTCATGTTGCAGAAAAATCCTTACCTTAAGGAGCACTATTTCATTTCAAGCTTTGTTAGTGGACTTAAAGATGATATCAAACCTATGGTTAAAATGTTGCAACCACCCACACTCTCAAAAGCTTTTGAAGTAGCCAAACTCCAGAAACAGATGGTAGAAGTCCACCTCAAAATAAACAAAGGGTTGACAAGAAACGTAAGGGAGCCTGCCTTTGGACACACTAGATTACCAATGTCGAACAACATTAACACCTCCAATCATTATAAGGTGCCTAAAAATGTGAAACATTTCGTTTAGCCTCAAAACCTTCCAGAAACCAAGAAAATATCTACGCAAGAGATACAATATAGGAGGAACAATAGATTATGTTTTAAATGTGGGGAGAAGTTCGGATTTGGTTATTAATGTAAACTGAAACATCTCAACTTTATGGTTAATGAGAAGGAGGAAAAAGGATAATTTGTAGATGCAGTAGGTGAACAAGAGGAACCTACAAGCAACCCGAGGAAACTGGTGGATCTGTCTTTACATGCTCTATCTAATCCACTAAAAAGAATGATAATTACATTGTGTGGAATGTTAAAGGGTCAAAAAGTTTCTATTTTGGTGGACACAAGTAATACAGATAGTTATGTGAATCATCAACTAGTAAAACAGCTTGAATTGGACTTCTAACAGATAGCTCTTTTCACTGTGACTATAGCAGATAGTAACCAAGTGAGTAGTTATGCACAGTGTGCTGACGTTAGATGGATGATACAAAGTCATACATTTTAGTATGGCCTAAAATAATGGACCTGGGAGGATGGGTTATTATACTGGGAGTAGATTGGATGTTTCAGTATAATCCTATTACGTTTGATTTCCACAGGCTACTGATCAGGATGCAGCAAGAAGGATCAGAAGTAAGTCTAATGGGAGAGGCAGAAGAACCATTAATCAAGTTGGTAAGAGGGCAGAATTTCAAAAGGTTTATTAAGGAGAGAGTCAGATGTTTGAGTGCAGTGGTTGTACAAAGCACCAAACAGTTGGACAGTAGATGGCATCTCCAAATAACTCAGGTGTTGGACTCTTTCCAGGATGTTTTCCAAAGCCCAATTACACTTTCACCTCCCAAATTATTGAACCATGAGATTCCTTTGAAACCTGAAGCTCAACCTTTCAAACTTAAACCTTACAAATATCCTCATTCTTAGAAATCACCAATTGAAAATCAGGTAACTGAAATGCTCTCTCAAGGTATTATCAAGCATAGCAACAGTTCGTTTGCCTCTCCAATGCTATTGGTTAAGAAAAAAAGATGACACTTGGAGATTTTGTATAGACTATAGACACCTGCATAATCTCACCCTTAAAGACAGATTTCCTATTCCAATATAGATGAGCTTCTTGATGAATTACATGGTTCCAAGGTCTACTCTAAGATAGACTTGAGATCAGGCTATCATCAAATTAGAGTTAAACCTCATGACACTCACAAAACTGCTTTTCAAACACACCATGGCCATCTTGAATTTTTGATAATGTTTTTTGGCCTTACCAATGCACCTGCTACCTTTCAGCTTCTTATGAACCAAGTTTTTTCTCCTTACCTTAGAAAATTTGTTCTGGTCTTGTTTGATGACATTCTCATATATGGCCCTTCTTTTGATCAACATTTGAAACACTTGGAATAGGTGCTCACACTACTAAGACAGCACCAACTTTATGCAAAGATGTCCAAATGTGCTTTTGCACAAGATCAAGTTGAGTATTTAGGGCATTAGGTGGCAAAAGATGGAGTAAGAATGGATTGCAGTAAGGTATAGTGTATTATGAGTTGGCCTAAACCTGAATCTCTTAAGGCACTTAGGGGGTTTTTGGGACTCACAGACTATTACAGAATATTTATAAATGGATATAAGATCATTAGCAGACCTCTAACAGAGTTGTTAAAGAAGGATGCTTTCAAGTGATTTAAGGAAGCTAAAGAAGCATTTCAACATCTCAAACAGGTAATGTCTAGTGCACATGTGCATGCCAGATTTCAGTAAAGATTTTGTGATAGAAACAGATGTGTGTAGTAAAGGAGTGGGTGCAGTGTTGATGCAGGAGGGACAACCTATCGCATTTCTGAGTAAAGCCTTGAGCATCAGAAATCTAGGTTATTCCATTTATGAAAAGGAATTGTTGACAGTGGTAATGGCAGTAACCAAGTGGAAACATTACTTGGTGGGGCATCATTTCGTAATCAAAACTAACCACCAGTCCCTGAAATACTTGTTGGAACAGAAGTTAACTTCTACTCTACAACATAAATGGTTAACTAAGTTGCTTGGACTTGACTCTGCTAATCAGTATAAGAAATGTGTGGAAAATTCTATTGCAGATGCTTTGTCTAGGAGAGATTTCGTGGAAGAAGAGGAATAGCTTGAATCATCTGTATTAGCAACATCTTTTGTACAACCTGGGTGGATTGGGGAGATTATAGAGACCTACAACCAGGACACATAATGTCAACAGCTGTTAGCGCAACTATTGGTGGATCTTGAGTCCTTACCCTATTATCAATTAGTAGATGGATTTCTCAAGTACAAACAAAAGATATACGTGAGAAAGGGGAATCAGTTGAGATAGCAGTTAATACAAACATTACATGCATTTGCAATAAGGGGCCATTCTGGTCAACATCATTGTCTATAGAAACTCAAATCATTGTTCTATTGGCCAGGCCTTACGAAGGATGTGATTTTCTTTGTCCAGTAGTGTGATGTCTGTCGAAGATCCAAACACGAACATTTACCATATTCAGAACTTCTACAACCATTGCCTATACCAACTCAAGTATGGAATCAGATCTCCATGGACTTTGTAGAAGTTCTGCCTATGTCACAAGGGGTTGATACTATAATGGTGGTAATAGATAGACTAACCAAAATGGGGCATTTTGCAACACTCACACACCCTTTTTCTGCAGCTATAGTGGCAAGGATATTCATGGATAATATTTTCATATTTCATGGTCCACCTGACACTATTGTAATTGATAGAGATAAAATCTTCACGAGCCATTTTTGGAAGGAAATGTTTAGAATCATGGGAGTACAGTTACATTTCTCATCAGCCTACCATCCCCAAACGGATGGTCAATCAAATAGATCAAACCAGTGTATGGAGACATATTTGAGATGTTTTTGTCAAGAGAGGCCTAACCAATAGTCCAAGTGGCCATCCCTAGCAAAGTGGTGGTATAATATTACTTACCACAGCAGTCTCAAGATGGCACCCTTTGAAGTATTATATGGATATCAACCTAGATTGTTGCCATTGGGACCCAATATAGATACTCCCATTCCAACTGCGACATAGTTCATGTAAGATAGACAACATATGATCCAATGCCTTAAGGAGAACTTGAGTAAAGCTCAAAGCAGAATGAAGTTTTATGCAGATAAGAGAAGTGAAAGGGAGTTTCAGGTAGAAGACTAGGTATTCCTCAAGCGGCAACCTTGCAAGCAATAGTTAGTATCTCTCAAGAAACAACTAAAGTTAACTGCAAAATTTTATGGCCCTTATCAAGTGTTGGAAAAAGTGGGAAAGGTGGCTTACAAACTACAGTTGCCTCCTCAGGCTAAGTTACATCTTATGTTTCATGTATCTCTCTTGAAAAAGAAAATAGGGGAGCAACAAGTAGTGACTTCCAATTTGCTGGAGTTCAACTAGCAGGATCAATGTCCTTTGGTCCCAAAGAAAGTTTTGAAAAGAAAAGTGGTGCTCAAAAATGGAGAAATAGTGATTTAGTGGTTGATCAAATGGCAACAGTTAGAAGAAGAAGCAGCTTCGTGGGAGGATGTTTGCTTTATTAGAAGTCAGTTTTCAGAATTCCATCCTTGAGGACAAGGATGTTGCGATGGGGGGGGGGCAAATTGTAATGATCCACAAGACTAAATGTTGTAAACGTCACCATATTTGTATTCATTGAAGTAGTTAAAGGAGTTAGTCAATTAAGAGCAGTTAGTTCAGTTAGTTAGAGGTAGTTAGCTGGGAAACCGATAAAAGGGAAAACAGGAGCAGAAGGAGATTATGGAAGTTGTATCATTTTACACAGTAAACTCTAATTATTTCTCTCTCTAATCTCTCTCTAATCTCTCCTTGTCTTCTCTTTTCTATACTCTTAGCCCCTTTCATTCTTCTGTCTTCTTAAAACTCATCACCATTGTGTAATTTCCTTGAGAATCAGATGCATAATCAGATTCTCTATTTGAAATCTTAACAGAATGGAAAGGTGGAGGGAGAAGAGAAGGGTTATACTAGGGTTCGAGATCGCATTTAGTGAATCCAGAAGTCATCTCAAGCGAGTTCGCATTCAGTTTAGTTAGCCAAAATAAATAAATAAATATAGCGTGAGTTGCATTTTGTGAATGCGAACACCTTCCTCCAAGAACAAACCCAAAAACCTGCTCCCCCTTCAGCATAATTTCTAAAATAAATCCTAATTTTAGAAATTACTCTCTTTTTGTGCTTGCCCAAGATTATATTTATTCTATCAATTTTGTTTATTTTGGAACGTAAAAACAAAAAATAGCTATGAATTCTAGCCTAACATTGATGTAACTTAGCTCGATAAAAAATTTAAGATATTCATTTTTAACAAATAGCGTACCAAAATACTTGTAATAAATGGGTATAATTTTAAAATATTTAGACAAGTTACTATTTATATGATTTGATGGTAAAATTACAGCTAAAATTTTCCCCAACTTTTAATGCCACTTGTCAAGAAGAATAAAAATTTTTAAAATTCCAATTAATTTATATAATACCTCAAAATCACCCCAAAGCACATTATAATTAGTAAAATTATTTTTTGCAACTTGAAATCACCTGAAATACTGATATTTTTTTTAAAAAAAGCCAAGCATTTTGCCTTTTACTAGTTAAAATTCATAAAAAATACCATGTGAGCTCAAAAAATATTGTTTGAGAAGCCTAAATTCATTTATGAATTTTTCAAGATTATTGCAAAAATAAATCCTTTTGGAGCTCAAATGATTTTTTCCCCATTATTTTAAGTAGTAAAAGGAAAAATGCTTGACTTGTCGATTTAAAATACTTGGCATGAAAATGGAACAAATTTTCCATTTCCCATCAAGTCGAATGAACAGTAGTAGTCTGTATGAATAATCTATGATTTTACATGTGTAATTAAAATTTTTTTAATACATTTTTAGTGTTTTGTATGAAAAAAAAGTATATTTTTAAATATTTTATTCATTTTGAGTTGCAACTCTCAATATTCCATTAAATGGACCACATTGGCCAAGTTCTTTAAGGCTTAGGAATAAGGGATCATACTGGTTTTTTTCTTCTTAAATCAAAAAATTTTAAAGTGTTCAACTCGTGAGATAGCATATATGTCATTGTATGCTGTGGGTGTTTGTATTTTGGTCGTTTTTTTTTTTTTGTGTTTTTATTGTCCTTGTGTTTTTGCAGAAGATAGTATTTTCCAAACACCTTTTTTTTTCCAAAAAACAAAAAAAAAAAAGATCCCCACAAACTAAGACAAATTTTTTAAAATATCCTTTTTTTTATAAAAATGCTATAGTTTCATTTGTCTTAAACAAATTTTAAAAATGGTTATCCACAAATGCAGCCTTAAAAAAGTTCCCCACATAACTGATGCGAAATCACTATGTAACAAATTCAAATTGAATGAATGTACATCGTGGCCTCAAACTATTCAACCTATATGCTCATTCCCAAGTCCCAATTGACTCTCTTACCTATTTTTCCCCCCACAACTCGAAAAATAAAGAAATAAAATTGAGATGAAATAGAGATTAAAATGACCAAAACGTAGCTTCCACGTTAAATTAGATACGTAATCTGTTTATGCTTGAAAAATCCTGACTTTGGGCTGCTTGTAAAACTGTAGTTGGACCGAAGTATTTTCATGCCAGATCTGGTCCTGTGGGGAGTGGTTCATAGCCATCGTGATTTTTGCCAGGAGTGCTTGCAGTCTTCTCCACCAATGAAACAGGGATGCACTTGAGTACAATTCCAATTAGCAAACCAGCAGCTCCAAATAGGATGCTGACCAACCACAAGTTCAAGTTCAAGGGGACTGTATCCGCAAATGTTCCTAACAATTCTACTATGACAACTTGAAAGGCCACTGTGAAGACGATGATCAGCACGAAAATCCGGCTCCCAAAAATGCCACGCAAAACATTTATTTTCTCCATATCACGGCTGTTTAGTTCGTTGAATATCTGGTGTCGAATGAACGTTTTCAGAAAAAAGTTAGCAATCGGAAAGCATACAATAATGAATAAGAATGCATAGAACAATAAAAATATAAAAATCTCAACTTAGATAAGTTTATAGAGCTTTAAATGAACCGAATATTTCAAGTTCAAAATATTTCAAGTTCGAATTTAACTTGTTTAATATTCAAAGTTCATTTAAGTTCAGTTCGTTCATTGAACAAACTAAAATTTTCATTTGAATTCAACTCATTTGACAAAAATTAAAGTTCGAAGTCGAGTTTGACTTTTGCTTGTTTATACTAAACGAGTCAAGTTCAACATTGAGTTCGATTATAATTTTTTTTTTAAATATATTTTTGCTTATTTTTTGTTTGAAAAATCTTATATATCAAAATAAATACAAGGAATAGATGATTAGGAAGTAAATTAAATCAAATATATTGGCTCATAACTAGAGGGAGGTGAAAATGATCATTAAAAATCTAAATGCAATTTATATCCTATTATTCATGTACACAAACAAGCATTTCGTAAACAACACTTCTTTATTCAAGTTTTATTTGATGTTTAGCTTGATTAATTTAATCAAACAAGCAAATACAAGCCAAACCAAGTTGACTTTTGTTGGCAATAGCTCAGCTCGCTCTAATTCAACATCAAAATGAAAGACCGTAAGTTACTTTACTCCTTTTTTTTTTTTTTTTTCTTATTCTAAAGGAAAAATTCGATTCTACATGAAAGGGGATGCAGTAGGTTTATCTGCAAATAGATGATTGGTGGAAGATAGAAAGTAATATAATTTTCAGGACATGGGGCCTGGACTATTCTGTCCCAACTTTGCTGAGGATTTTACGGCTTCATGACACATAGTACACGTTTTCAATCAAATACTAGAATTAAGCTTCATCGATTTCATCAATATGTGTTTGTATTGGTGAATAATGTGCATAAAGAAATGAGAATATGTGCTCTACTCTAGAGATGAATATATGTGTGTGTCTATATTTACAGAGTGTGTGTGTGTGTCTGTGTGTAGTAGAGTAAGAAGCCTCAACGATTTTGGTTGCAGAATGTAAATTTGATAAGTAACAGGGCTTGCAGAATGCAGAAAACCAAGTGCTCAGGTTGGAGAAACAAATAGCCGACATGTTTAGGAAGTACCTGGCAGAACACAAAAGTATTGAAGAGTAAGGTATTAAGGGTAGAGGTAGAATCTGGACCTCTCAGCTTGAAAAGCTTCTTTCCCTGAAACTGTAACAATCCAAGAACAGCTAATTGATAAACACTCTGACCTATTATGTTCCTCCACATAATCTTTGTAATAAAATTCACATTGCGCCCAATTGGTGGCTTTTTCATAAGATCATCATGCGGAGGTTCTGTTGCAAGAGCTAGGGCTCCAAGAGTATCCATGATCATGTTAACCCAAAGCAATTGAACAGCAGTAAGAGGAGCAATTCCTGCAGCGAAAAATATAAATTTCTATGTCATTTATTTTTCTTAGATGCAACATCTGTAAATAGTCCAATCTTTTGGCAGTTTTAAATGCTCAAAAAATTAGATGCAACCTGTGATACAAGCTGATACAAAATTGGTCGTCAGAGCAACTATGTTCACTGTCAACTGGAATTGTGCAAACTTTTGGATATTAATGTAAACAGATCGAGCCCTTTTGGCAACATTCACAATCGTTGCAAAATTGTCATCCATTATCACAATATCAGCATTTTCTCTAGCAACCTGCAATCGGAATGGAGATGCTTAGGAATGAATGTGTAAAAAGAAACCACAAAGAGGCACTATAGACTGAATGCTCAAGTTTCATAGTTTAAAAGGGATCCTTTCTTCTATTATTGAATTCAGTAGTGACCCATAATGCTGCAGAAAATATAGCTCACAAAATGGAATTCAAGGTCTCAGCACGTTCGCATTTATAAAATTAATATTACGCCTGCCTCCGTTTTTGGCTGATTAGGTGAATTCTTCTTTCATTATCTTTCATTGCTGTATTGAAGCATTATAAAGCTTGCAGAAACGCAAACACACATACACATTTTGTTGCTTGCAATAAGTCAAAATTCTGTGCCCTTAAATACCTATCTCAAATTCAAAAGAAAGAAAAATGTTTAAGTAGCTTACACTTTACAAAATATATTGTTTCAACTGTAAGCAGATAGAGTTGGATTAGTGTTAGAATTAACCGGGATGAAAATGAAAAAAGAAGAATTAGCAATAACATATTTTGATGTCGGCTATTGACAGAATGACACAGCTACTAACATGTTTGAAACATCAAATGGTTGTCAGATCATGGGTGAAGAAAGTAAGAATTGAAAACTCGAAAGAAATTTATGAGATGCAAAGACTTCTCTTTTGTCTGCCTAATGGACAAGTGGAGTGAAAGTTAAGTATGTTCTATTGGTCCTGGTAGATTGAATTCAATCATTTGCAGCACCAAGAGGAGGTAACAAGGGGATGAAACATGCTGCAGCAACATATCTGCTTATAACATAATAGATGGCAGAGTCAAACATTGAAGGAAACTAGTAACGTGTTCAAAATATGCATGACTGCAAAGTGAGCAAACCTCAGTTCCAGTTAGGCCCATGGCTAGTCCAATGTCCGCCTCATGCAAAGCAGGAGCATCATTAGTTCCATCACCAGTCACCGCCACCACTTCTCTGAAGTCTTTTCTCAATAGAGTAACCAACTTATGCTTGTCCAGAGGTGAAGACCGTGCCATCACCTGAAAAGTAACTTGTATAATATTTAGAGAAGTGCTCCTTTTTATGCAATGATAAATAAATGAGCTACTTCTAACCTGTAGCTTTGGTAGTATCTCTTTCATTTCCTGAGGACTTTTGTCCCGGAACTCTGGGCCTTCTATGGCTACACCATCATCGGTTAATATTCCACATTCTCTAGCTACGACCTTTGCAGTATGAATGTTGTCACCAGTTACCATCCGGACAGTAATTCCAGCATCCAAACAAGTCTGAACTGCTTCTCTTACACCTGGGCGGACTGGATCCTTAATTCCAACAATTGCTATAAGTGTATAATTGTTGTCAGGAATAGTATCTGCATTTGAATTTGCTTTGATATCTTTGAAAGCTAAGCATAGAGTTCTAAGAGCTTCATAGGCAAATCCATTTATGACATTTGTTAGACTCTTTCTCTGACCTGAAGACAAAAGCACACAATTGCCCTCCTTATCCACCAATTTATCACACATGCCTAATACAATTTCTGATGCACCTTTGCAAAATGCTCGAACCCCACCACCTGGATGAGACACAATCACAGACATTTTTTTCTTGTTTGAATTGAAAGGCTCAACCTTTATTATTTTTGACCCACGGAAACGTGGAGCAACATTGCCAAGAAAGAGCAAACCAAACTCTAATAAAGCAGTCTCTGTTGGAGAACCTACTACACTGGTTTTTCCATCTTTTCTTTTCACAACATCACCGCTTGTATTCTGAAATATTGATTGCAAAAGCAGGTGTAATATGCCCTCAGGCACAGTAGACTTCAAAGTATTTTGAGGGTTGTTACTTCCTACTGTCTTAGATTCTCCACATATCCATAGTTTAGTCACTACCATATGATTGGTTGTCAATGTTCCCGTTTTATCAGTGCAAATGCAATTAGCAGAACCCATGGTTTCACATGCAGAGAGATGTCTCACTAGTGCCCTGTCATTCATCAGCTGCTTCATTGCAAATGCTAGGCTCAGTGTTACAGCTAATGGAAGCCCTTCTGGTACAGCAACTACCAGAATTGTCACTGCAATAGCAAAAAATTTAAGCAGATCCAAGGCATCATTAGTTGACCATTCTCTAATTTCACCATGTAATGCTTTTTCTGCAATAAGCCTAAATGCGAGCGCCAAAAATGTCAGAATGGCAGAACTCAAACCAATTTTCCCTGCAATAGCTGCCACTCCATTCAGCTTCACCTGCAAGGGTGTCTCATTTTCTCCACCTTCATCTAGAGTAACCAAGAATTTTCCCCATTCAGTCATCATACCAACCGATGTCACAAGCATTTTACCATATCCATCTTGCACTTTAGTACTAGATAGAAGAAAGGGACTCTCCTTTCCTACATTAACTGGCTCAATCTCACCTGAAAGGGTTGATTCATCAACTGATAGGCTATAACCTGATAGAAAAATCCCATCTGCGGGAACTAGATCTCCCACGGATAGGTGAACTATATCCCCAACTACCAAGTCATATATAGAAACATGCTGTCTGTTTCCATCTCTGGTAACCTGAACACTTACATTTTTCTTTTCCCTATCCAGGTCCCTGAATTGCAATGATTGTTTGTAATCACTGATTGCAGTGACTAAAACGACTAAGAAGATACACAAGATTATTCCTAGACCATCATACATACCTTTTGGCCATCCTTCAGTTGCAATTCCAACTCCAACTGAGATCACAGCACAGACCATAAGAATTATTAGAGTCATATCTTGTAAGGCATCCCAAGCAAACATCCAAAAGGGTCTTGCCGGTTTCTCAACAAATTGGTTCACTCCGAAAATTTTCTTTCTGTGTCGAATTTCATTGGAGGATATACCACTATGGATCGAAACAGATAATTTTTTTGCACATCCTTCAACTCCTCCATGGTGTTCCAAGCGTTTGATATCATGGTCCTGCACAATGGCAGCAAGTTCATATGGATCAATGCCATAACCAGCTCGTCTTATCTCTTCAGATATCATGTAGTTCTCCACCAGACTAACCCCTGCTCAACGTAAAAAAGAATAAGAAACAAGAGGGAAACAGACAATCTCAATTCAATTAAACAATGCAAGGATCCGTCAATAAATATCATACCGTCAATGAGATCCAATGTCTTGTGGTGAACATATAAAGCTACTCGTATTGTCTCCTGAATTTAGAAAAAAACAGAGTAAAACCAAGGAAACACAAGCTAAGAAGTCGGAAACAGAATTGTTAAGAGGAATAAATGTTGTATAAAACCAATTTTATAATCTTGAAAAAGAATTCAATATTTTTGTGCAGGTTGCGGAAGACTCAAAACCGTACGTATGTCTTAGCCGCCGATACATGCTGCAACTTCTGTTAATGGTAAGTTGCATTGTTTGGGAGATAGATCACAATTCCAGCGGATAATAATGTAATCTTTATGACATTGAGGACAAGAGCACCTAACTTCTCAAGCTCTCCAACTTTGTGGTAACAACTCATGGAGATATGGTCACCCAGAATTTGGACCTTTAAATTAGTTCTTAATAAAGGCAGAAGGAAACAATTTCATCCATAAAGTTAACAGCTTATAATATCTCATGAACTATCAACTGACTCCTAACCACAACAGAGCTTTAGGGGCGCTTATAGTGGCATAAGGAGGTTCGTTAGATGGCAATAAAACACTATCCTAAAATAAAAGCAACTGTAAGTCATATCTGATGTCTTGTGCAACACTAATGAGAGAGAGAGAATTAACAAACTGTTTCTTACATTTTTGTAGAGTTTCGAGAAACTTAGATTTTATCCCAACAGGAACAGTGCCTTAACAAAAGAGGATGTCCGGCCATGGCAGTGTTTGTTTTCTAAGAAGTCGTGCGGTACTACTTGATCTGTGTAGCACTCTCAAGAGTTTCAGAAACTCAACACATCAACTTACCTCTTAGCTATTTTGAGCGCAGCATAGGAAATCAATGATGAAAAACTTTCAGACAGTAAAATTCTGAGTGCTTGGTCTAGTTGAAGTCTTCAATTCGAACTTCAGAATTTAGATTTGCTTCATTTTCTTAATTGATGACATCAAAAATAAAAGAATGTGGGAGTAGAGGGAATGGCAAGAATTTGACTCGTGAGGGTTAAGTATCGTAAGGAGTGAGCTCAGAAAATTGACTACTACGCCATTGAGGTGATTGACAGATTTAATTCAATGAAATTGCCTAGCTAATACATTCCCCAGATACAGTGGAAACATCAAGTAATCAATAAAGGGTTAGTGCAAAAAATTGACTGAAATATACATAGTGGAAAACGTAATTACACGAGTGAAAAGAAAGATTGACTATTTTATAGTTTTGCTTGGATTATTTTAAAATGAATCCGATTCACATGGATTCAGGATCAGATTGAGAGCCACTATTTTATAGTTTTACTTTGTGACTCTCAATCAATCTGAACCTTGGATTCATGTGGGTCGGGTCTACCCATGAATGTCTCGTTTTACTTCTGGAACATTTTACGTGTCATGCTTTTCAATTTTGTCCATATAAAATGTATTTATAATTTTAAAAGTCAAAAAGATTAAATCACTCTTTTCTGTTCTACCCTCTCACAGCAATTCTGAAAAGAAGGTTGGAGTAATAAATAACTATTGGATTTTAAATAAACAACATATGTAGAAATTTTATTATTTTAGATGTGTCAGACTCCAATTTTCTTAAACCATATGCATAATTGAGGGGATTTTATTTAAAATTATTATTCTTTTGGCTAACACATCGTTTCTGGAGCTAATTATTTAAAGTTTTTGCATCAAAACAAACGGTTTAAAATTTGGGCCAACAATTTGAGAAAACAGAGAACATGCCTAACACTGTCGGTGAGAAATAATGATACAATAACTTTTGTTACTATAACTACTAGTAAAAATGGTAAGTTTTCATAAGAATGGAATAACTTTCAATAAAAATGTATTACTTTTTAAATAATTACTATTTTATTCATAATTTCTTGTTACCACAGCATTTTTCAAAGAAAAAATTAGTCAATTTTAGAGATCATAAAATACAGTCTGCTTTTGCCTTTTTTTTTTTTTTTTTTCTTTGAACCATAATGATAGTACAGAGCACAAACTCCTGAACCGCTTAATTGGTCATTGGCGTTGGACAAACAATGCACAATCAGATCACAGGACCTATAGGGCGGCGAAGTCGGCAGTCATCTTTGAAAGAATAAGAAATTTTTGCAAATTCTTAAAACGGTTTTGAAAAATCTTTAATTTATACTCCATTTATACTGCCATAAACTGTAGAGCAAAAAACATTGGAGTTGACTATATTATTCTTATTGTAACATTTTGGTCACTCATTTAGTTATTTTAATTATTATTTCAAACAATATACTTAATTTTAAAAACATAACGTTTGATCATTCCGTTTACTTTTTTAGTTAAAATAGACGGGAAAAAAAATGTGACATTCATGTGAGTAAGTCCAAGGATTTTATCATCTTTTCACACTATTTTTCATGTTAATTGGGAATCACTAAACTATTCTTATTGTAATATTTTAGTGCCTCATCTAATTTTCTATCTACTTTAACTAGGAAAATAAACGAAATGATCAAAATATTACGTTTTTAAGAGTTAAATGCACTATTTAAAACAAAAATTAAATGAGTGATAAACTAGTATAATGAAAATAGGCCTTTGAGAGTGAGACGGAAAAGAAAAGAAGAGAAAAGAAGATGAAAGAAAAGAAAAGAAAGGAAGGGAAAGTTTCTTTTCCTTTCCTTTCATTTCCTCCCAAATTTAGAAGAAAAATTTTTGGAGGAGAAAAGAAGAGCTTTTCTTTTCATTTTCTTTCTTTTTTTTTTTTCCTATTTTTACTCCTAAAAGGAAAGTAATTAATTTTCCTTTCTCCCCAAAGGTTTTGAGTTAGCTTGCAAGTGACCACTACCATACGAGTGAGTATTGCGTGCACCACGCGCGCCACGTGGCGTGCCACGTGGTGCACTAGAACCAATCATATATCGCCAAATAATACAAGGTATGACCCACCATTGCCACATGGCGATATGTGATTGGTTTTAGTACACCACGTGGCAATGCACGTGGTGTATTGTATACTTTTCCCTACCATACACCCTAATTTCGGATTGTGCCAGTATGATCGGGTCTGGGGCCCATGTGTCATAATGATCTATCGTTTTTTTATAAAGAATATTTGTGATATAATCTTATAAAGTTTCCCACACTTGTACTTGTATCAATAGTTAAATTCATACCTTTTTTGGGGAGATTCTTGAGTGAATCGAATCTACGGGCTCTACTGTGAGTTCAACAGTGGATAGGGAGGTCACCAATACTCGGTGGGTCCCACCGAGCATTAATGGCTCTCTCATCCACCGTTCGGTTCACCCAAAGAAAATTCCTTTCTCGGCCTTTTGGCTAAGATCAAGTATCAATAGTTAAAACCAGGTGTAATTTTCATGTAGAAATGTGGAAACCAATAAAACACTTCTTTTGGAGTATTTGGTTTAGGAAAATGAATGTTAATAATAATGACACTCATTGTTGATATTTGAAAAATAATTATGACTACTCTTCAATCAGAATAAAAGTGATTAATTGGGGTTTCTATGATTCCCTTCAAAATACTATTCTATCAAACTTATTAACGCTTTTGATTAAGGGGCAAAAACACATAATAAAAATGTTTTTTTTATGTTTTTATGTTTTAAGGTTACCATTTGCATAAAACTCAAATTATAGCATGTTTTCAAATAAAATTCAAGAAGCATTTTTAGAAAATTTCTTTAAAAATTATAAACTAAGAAATCGAAAAAAATATGTATATTATAAAAAAATTTAAAAATTTAAAAATTTACTTGAAGTCATTTGTCAATAAAAACAAACAAAACAAGTAGTTTTATAATGACGTCAATTCCTTTATTAAACCAAACGTGTTGTGAGAATCGTCAAAACCCGTATTTATAATTGAGTTAATTATATTCATAGTGATAGTGATCGTAAAATTTGAATCAAATGGCTCCTTAGTGAAAGATCTCATTCATGGAAAAGCTTGATGAACTTTGGATTTTAGAGGAAAGCGAATACGTAGAATGGATGCAAACTTGCTAGAAAGTGTAACGTGCAATGTGAAAAATTCTATAACACATCATACTTTAGAAGAATTTGTGCCCTAATGTTATTCATACTTGTCTATTAATGATCTCAATAACCTGGGGGCCAGAAATATATACGCACGGTATATGGCATATTAAAAGTTGTAAAATCCTGAGTACAGTTAGATAGCAGATGCATGTATTGATCAAATTAAGACTCTAAAGCATGGCTGAACTTTAGTTAAACAGTCATAAATTCAAGATTTTTTTGTAGAATAATATAATAATGAACAACATAAAAGCACCACAAAAAGCATAGCTCAAAAAATATATATATATATATATTTTTTTTTATTTCCCCCTCTTCTCAACCAAAAGAGAAGAGAAATTTCTGCTTGATTACATGTTTTCCCAAGCACGGTGATATTAATCAGTGAAACTAATCATGCAATCAATTATTTTCAAGTTTGAACTATTTATGACAAGTAAAAAACTTGAAATTTCTTGGGACAACGAAATGAAATGGCTAGAGAGAACTATTACTATCAAACTAAATAACATACTCTGGTACTTGAAGATGTTCCCTACGTGACATGCAAAACTTCTTCATGGTAGAGTGAAGTCTAAGGCTCTTTAATAAGATTTGGAAGATAGCATTAGATCGTAGATGTACGCAGCAAAAGAAGATTCACTATTAGGTTCCCTACGACTCAGCTCCATTTAAAGGGCAAAACTCCGCGAACAAACAATTATTCGCTTGCATGACAACAAAAATTTATCTTCTTGTTATTCTGCTACCAGCCCTGAGGCCTGTTGCATACCTGACTAAGTGCATTTCCTAATTAAAGAATAGTCCAAATTCTGAAATAGTAGGCGTTGCCTAAAACGACAATTTCATTTTTTTGACCTTTTTGCGTTCAGATTATATGCAAACAAATATACAGCAATTTGTACCTGCCTTGCATGAAAAACACAGCCGAAATCAGCTCGCCTAGCTACCACTTCCAAAAGATGACATGTATCTTGGTCGTTTTATTAATTCAACAGCGTGATTGAAGAATTTCGTTACTCTAAAATTTGTTGAATCCCTACGAGCCTCTTATCCATTTTTTATTGAATCTCGGTAGGCCCGGTGAAACCTTATAGTCATGCCAACCTTCCTTTAAAGTTCAAGACCGGGAAGGGTTTCAATTGGAGTTTGAAAGGTTCTATCAACTTACGTGACTACTACCATTTTTTTTTTTTTTTTTTTTGGGCCTCTCTTAATTTTTGTGTGTAACAAACGTGACTTCTCTGGCTCTCAATGTTTAAGAAATTTACGATGATCTACTACTACTCTTTCTCTCCTTCTCATGTGGAATGGTAAAATGGAAATTGTAAGGACAATTTTTTAGAACTTTGTTTTAGAAAAATATTACTGTAATATTTCTAGATAAGTGTAGATGTAAAATAAAAAGGTCTAATATAATATCGTAGCTATCTTCTCATAGCCCCAGTTCAAATTAAAAAAGAAAATCAAAGTAAAAATATGAAGAACATAAACATAAATACTCAATATTATGCATATGCTTTATAATTTTAGCAGAAAAGTAACACAGACCAACACAAAAATACAAACAAAAACATGAATACGAGTATTTATAAAACAAGAACAAATAAGCAGGGCAATGATTCAATGACTCTTTGTTACCGTGATTTTCAGAAAAAAATAGCATGTTAAGTTTCAATAAAAATTATTTCTTTTATATAAATATATACTTATTTTTTTTAATAATCATTGGTCAGCACAGCATTTTTCTAATAAAGTAAAGGATCTTAAATGGCAAAAATAGCAAGAGAGAAAAGGGTGTAGGTTAAATAAAAACAAAATCAAAGAAATTACATAAAATTGAGAAAAGATCAAGAAGCCAACAAGAAATTAATGATGGCATAATCAAGAAGCTAAAAATAAAACTAAAACCTGAAACTTTTCACGCTTTCTTTTGTCTTCAGCACGTTTGGCAAGATCCGCAACCATTCGAAACCGCCTTCGAGGGTTTTTTACCAACCAAACAGCAGATCTCCATCTTCTTAAAGCCTCTACAGATGGTTTCTTGGGTTCTACGTCAAAGTTTCTTCTCAGATACTCCTCCATTTCAAAAAAAAAATGCAGTTTATAAGGCTTCAAGCAGCTTTAACTTGATTTTGTTAATTATTTTTTTGTGCGGTCGTTGAATGCATGAAGAATGAAGTTTATACAAATCTTGATTTTTAGGGTAAGATAGCTACATCTAATTATTGAGCTTGTGATTGATGTCTGCTTTGCTGCGTGCTGCGTGTGATTGAATTCAGGAAAGTTTCCATCCGGAAAAGGCGCCAAATAAACTGAAAGATTCGAAAAATCCATGCAATATTTGATTTTTATAATAATGGCCTCATGGGGCAGTTCAGATCCTCGGTGTCAGTTTTTCCAGTGTCACCTCGGTGCCATTCACCAGAAACTGCCACCTTGCATTCACACTAGAATAGTTATCTAATTAATCTCAAATGTGATAAGTGTGAATGCAAGGTGGCAGTTTTTGGTGAATGGCACCGAGGTGACACTGGAAAAACTGGCACCGAGGATCTGAACTGCTCATGGGGTGGTGTATAATTACCATATTTGTACGCTGGCCCAAGACGTTTTAGGAAAATCTGTTAGTAATGTTATGGTGGCTTTGACTCATTTGTTTTATTGACCCAAAAAAAAAGAAAGAAACGTTTGCCGAATTGCAGTTTCAGTCCATTATTCCGACGGTGTCCTAATTTAGAATTCTTATGTTTTAATTTGATGAATATAGTCCCGAAAGTTTTCAATTAAATTCGATATATGATGTGCGTGAAAATTAGTTAACTTCAATTGCATCTTTGAGTGAAGATAAGAAAAGTCTCTATAGTACTATCGCATGAATACATTATTGAACCCCATTTTTCCTTTACTCTTTTTTGTTACCTAGGATTGTCTTACAAAGTCAATTTGATGCAACTAAATTCTAACAATATTAGGTGAGATCTTATGTGTATGATTTTCTTTAAAACGGTTTTTGTTTACATTTTTTCAAATATTTTATCTAAATAATGTTGTTGATTAACAGTAATTAATGCAATTATCCTCAATTGACAAACTTTAGGAATGTAGGAAACTAAATGTTTTAATCGAATCTTGTTTTTTGAAATATTTAAATGAAGATTTAAAAGTACTAAATTGGATAACCTTGAATAAAGCTACAATTTTTCCAAAAAGAAAACGCTTTTTATTTTATAGCCAATTACTATATTCTTTTGTCTTTGACTGTTAGCTCTTTAGCTTTGCTTGATGTTAGATAACTACCTTTTTCTGTCAGTGTAAACGTTTAACCTTTAATTTTTTTCGTTTTTGTTTGCAACTTCTTGTGTGAAACCAATCTAGATTTGTATTACCACCAATTCCCTTAATCCAATTGAACAAGGAATGAAGGAAATTAAGAGACATGTATCATTTACGCCAAAAACGAAACGTTTAAACTTTGACCTGTTTTGGTGTATATGTTTATATTGTATGGTAAAAGATGGAACCAAAAAGGTCAATTTCGGAGTAAGTTTCTGGCAATCATTTAATTTATCACCTCAAATTAAGTACAACATAAATTTTCCAACCTTTTTTAATAGCTAACTTATTGCAAATGTTTCACACCAATTTTTTTTTTTTTTTTTGGTGCAGTAAATATTCCCTAATAGCGAAGCCACAAATGGCACCAACTGTACACGTTCGGCTTACTAGATCAAGGTCCATTGATTGGTCTACTTCGGTACAAACCCATCAAAACTCAGTAAAAGGTCTATAAATATGCCATTGAGATAATATTTATTTTTTAATCAATATTATTGCTTAAGTTAAATTGGAATTAAGATCTTGAAAAGCTTTCTCTATTTTTCTACTGATATTGACTTAGACATTTGGAGTACAACTGGGGAAAATAGCCCTCCATCTTCCTACAGGACAAAGAACAAAGGGAAGAGCTTACGAAGAGTCCAACGTAGAAGCTGAAGGTAGTATCGAGGAGCGAAAGGCAAAAGATTTGCTAGCGTTCATTTATTGCCATGAACATCTAGTGCCGATCATGGGAACCTAAACAAGAAGCCAACAATCAAGAACAGAAGGGCTAAAGATTTGAAGAACAAAATGGTGGACACAGGGAAAACAAACGCACGCCAGGACCTTTTGTATGTTACTCTAACCCACTCCGTCCATGACCATGCCCACTCCATCATGATCATGCCCACTCCATTGGCCGAGGAATGAAAATTCTCTTAAGTCAATATGCATTTAAAAGCTAAAGGCAAAAGCCATGGTCCGCATTTCACAGAGAGGACGAGAAGATCATGTTTTGAAACAACCTGCAAAAACATTAACTTGGTTTCTCATCTATAAGCAAAATTGCGAAGAGGCCCAATATCTTGAAAACTCCAGCACAGGAAGATAGAAAAAGAGAGTAAATGATCATGGACGGCCCAAGCAAAGCTATATTGCTAATCAAAAAACTGTGAGAAGGATGTATGGATAACAATCACTGTGATAGTAAGTATGACATCCGCAGAACCACCTTCTCTAAGTGGTCACTGAAAATTATTTGCACACAATGATGATACCATACAAAGTCCCGTGATTGTTCCTAAAGAAAATGGAGAAGCTCTGAGCGCACGTGAATGATATAGGTGATAAAGCTAGCAAGCATAAATAGTAGTACATGATGCCATTCACCAAGGAAATCATGATAAAACTTGTCCCCAGGTACTTCTAATCTCCTACATTAGAAAATTTTCATGGGAAAATAGATCCAACAGAGGATTTGGCAAAGTACCAATCCAAGATATATCTCCCAGAAGTTATAGACGACATCTTGAGTAGAGGTTTTCTACATATTATCAAAGGAGTAGCTTGGGATTGGTCCAAAAAGGAGAATTCAACAAGTTAATTACATCGAAGAGAGGTTTCTAAAAAAGTCTGAAACACAAAGACGTACTCCAAATACTACTGCCCACTCGCTCGCCATTAATGGATAACCCTTACGGGATTAAGTAGAGAGATTCAAGATGAAGGTTCTCCGAATTGAAAATTGAGGTGACTGAAAATGGACTAGACCAGATTAACAGACCAGGCCTGGTCACAGGGGTCACTTGCAACAAAGAAAGTATGAGAAATACATGGGGGTTTGTCCCTCCACCTTCCTCCAAATGTGCCTCCGATGCATTAGTCAGTAATTGTCTTAGGAAGATAAATAGATGAAAGAGATTAGGAGGCTTTTGGTGCTTATATGAGAGCATATCAGTTGAGACAAGTGGAGGGTATATACCCAGTAGAGAGAGAAAGGAGGAATCTTGGTGTTGATGCCTCTAGTTTATATCTTGGGGTTGATACCCCTAACCTGACACCATTGGGTAGTTATTACAAGTCTAGACCGGCACAGTAGGAGTAGCCTTGATGTCTGTGGTGCTCAGGTGATGTTACGTGTTTCATGTCTAATCTAGTTACTTAAGCAGTGACTGCTATGTCATGTCCATTAATGTTAGGTTGATCACCTAGTATCAATTTATATTCAATGAAAGAAGTGAATATTTGAGTCTATGAAATGAGAATTTCTAACTCTACCTCTCTACTTTCATTTTTTGTTATGAGTTTATGCATAAGTTCTTGTTCGTATATGTTTTTATCTTCAATACGAACTAATTACAAGTTAAGAGATAAGATGAAACTAATAATTTGTATTGAATAGGACTAAATTTGATGTATCTTGTTCTTGCTTTTGGCTAAGAATAAACCAACCATAAGTTATTTCACTATGAGAATAGGACATACTTGTTAATAGTTTCATTTGAATCATCATGAGAATGAGATTTTTGAAGTAGTAATCCAATTCGTTGGACCAATTCCTTAGTTTGTGTGGAAAAACTAAAAACAACCGCCAACTATGTAAGTTTTTTTTTTCAATTTTAAATCTGTGCTCTTCATACTTTGAAAGTGCGAAATCTTTTCTCACTTGCGAAGTGCGAAAGACTTATACACATTTCAAATTAAAAAACAAAAAGGGGGAATTGCTGAGCTGAGCGTGAGCCGAGGGTCGGCTGGCTATTTGTTTTCTTTTCACACTTTGCAAATGCGAAAGAAAATATTTGTTCCACTTTCGCACTCTGCAAATGCGAGAAAGGAAACTTTTGTCTTGCTTTCGCACTTTGCAAATGCAAAAACAAATGCCTAGCATATTTTTTTTTTCTTTTGATAAAAACATGATGAGAGTTTTCATTGCAAATCATTCTTAACAGCAAAATATGGTCTTAATTGTACAGGAAGTTTGATCTGGTTCATAAACTTTCCTATAGACATTGTAAATGCCTAGCACCTTAAGGGTTGGATTTGAAGAATGTGGTACAAGTCGAGATTTCTTGGCCACTTCATGGGAAGGGGTTGATTTTCGAGTTTTTGTTCTTGACACTTCTTTCCTGAAGGTTGATGTCTTTGAAACCAAAGTATAATTATTAAAGTTTAGCTTAATACTGTAAAAATTGATCAGAAAGTTGTGGAAAGTAATTAAAGAGCGAAAATCAGTAATTAATGTTTTAGCTAGTTTACACACGTACGGATGAACATTTGAAACAAGGTGACCATGCTCGGCGAAAATATAACTTTCTTGGAAAAGATTGACAAGGCATGTTTTCATTAATAGTTCCTAAATTCACTCATGAAATAATAGGAGTCAAAATTCTAGAAAAGATTATTAAGCACTTAAACTCACAAGAAGCATTTAATTTATAACACCTAATTGTTACCATTCCAATAGAGAATTATAAGCACTTAAACTCAAATAAACAACAAATACTAAAATAATGAAAATAGAAAATGCAGTGCAATGATATTATAAGAATTAATGCATCTAGAAGAAGCATTTAAATTTAACAAATAGCTATCAATATTTCAACTTCTCCCATATGTTAACCTCATGCTTAATAGGTAATGCGTGAACACATACTATTTTTGACGCGGTCCAATTTTACTGAATTGCCTAGTATAGATTATATAAATATATGAAAAGATTAGCTAGAAAAAATCAGTGTTACTTCAAAAAAAAAATCAATTGTGTGAAGAAAACTAAACAGGAATCATATGCATTGATGAAAGAACAATTGCTACATGAGTAGTTGGCTTAGAAGGATAAGGAAAGGGACTAATCTGAAGACAACGAAGTTCCCTAAAGGCTATTTAATTTAATGCCTAGCTTTCGTTTCGCATTTGCACAGTGTGAAAGGAAAGCATTTGCTTATTTGTGACTTCCAAAACGCAAAATAATGCTTTTGTGATTCTGAAATACTTTTCGTTCCTAATTAATTATGTATTAAGATTTTGGAATAAAGTTTTTTTGTTGTTGCCTAAAACATTTTGGGTTTTGAGTATAAATTTTTTAATTTTCAAGTTTAGGGTATTGGAGTACAACTTTTTTAGGTTTTGTATAAATGTTCTAGTTTTGGTTTTAGGGCTTTGTATTTTTTTGTTTTGAACGATTTGTGTTTTAGGATTTCTAGAGTTTAGAATTTGTATTTTAGAGTTTGTATTAGGATATAGGGTTTTAGAGTTTTGTATTTTAGGTATGACTTTTTACGGTTTAGGATTGAAGGTTTAAAGTTTTGTGGTTTAAAGTTTTCTTTTATTTGGATTAGGATTTAGAAATTTAGGTGTTTTAACATGTTTTTGGGGTTTAGGATTTTGCAAATATTCAGCGAATAAATATTTTAGAGTATAATTAATTAAAACACTTTTTTTAAATACAATGGATAAAGACAATATAAAAAATTAACACAATAAAAAATATCATAAGTCATGAAGAAATAAAATATGCATAATGGATCCAAGCAATTTCAGTAATAACAAAGGCAAAGGAAAGCAAGAAGGAAATAAAAAGCAACATGATAAATGTTTTGACTGTGGGCAATTGGGACATTATATGAATGAATGTCCAATAAAGAAAAAGAAGGAAGCTAAAGATGGAAGAAGGAAGCCTATCAATAACTTTCAATTGACTTGGGAGGATTGCAATTTCGAAGGTGAAGTGAATGAAGAAATAGAAACAGCCCAAATGGCCTTCATAGCTATAGGTGATAATGAGGTAAATTCTAATTATTTTTCAAGTAATGAATGTGATGATGATATGGAAGAATTTGTTATGAAATTGCATGATAGATTAAAGGACTTGTATGCCAAAAACAAAAATTTGAAGATAAATATTAATGCCTTATTGAGTGAAAACTCAAAGTTATTTCAAGAAAGTCAAATTTTGAGAAATGAAAATAATGAATTTAGAAAAAACAAGCTTGCTCTTGATTTAAAAAATGATGATTTGAAAAAGAAATTTGATAGAAAGATTATGTTTCATGAAAAAATGAAAAAAGAGCAAAATTTGTTGAAAGGAAGAATTGATGAGCTTTCTAAAGTTCTTCAAATGGAGAAACAAAAGATTTGTGACAACAAAATCTTCAAAACTACCTTTTCAAACAAACAGTTTACTATCTTCAAAAAGGATGATTTTTGTTTGGTAAAGTTTAAGATCATTAAAGATGCTAATACTACTTGCCATTATTGTTGCCAACATGGTCATTCAAAAAGAGATTGTTAGGTTAAGAAAAATATAAAGTTAGGGATAAATGCTATGTGGGTAACTAAAGATTGCACTAACATGTATGGACCCAATAAGGTATGGGTACCAAAAGTTATTTCTTAACTTTGTGTGTATGTATGCTTAAAGAACAACAACATGGGATCAAAGTAGTATATTGATAGTGGATGTTCTAGGCACATGACGGGAGATGCTTCACTATTCATCAATCTCAAAGTACAAAGTAGTGGCAAAGTCACATTGAGTGATGACAAGAAGTCCAAGTCCATTGGCATTAGAGATTTTGGTAAAGATGGTGATACTTTTATTCAAAATGTGCTTCTAGTTAATAACTTAAGCTATAACTTGCTTAGTGTTAGTCAATTATATGATAAAAATTTATGTGTTGTTTAAGAAACATGAGTGTTTAATTCTTGACATGAATTTTAATGTTGCGTTCAAAGGTAATAGACATAATGATATATATGTTGTGCATTTAGAAACATTAGATCATGACAAGGTAAAATGTCTTACCGTTACTAATGATGATCCTTGATTATGGCATAGAAGGCTTTGTCATTTTAATATGGATTTATTGAATGAACTTGCTAGGAAAGATCTTGTTAGAGGTTTGCCTAAAATTAAATTTGAAAAAGACAAAATTTGTGATGCATGTCAATTTGGCAAACAAATAAAAGTTTCATTCAAACCCAAAAACTGTGTTTCTACATCTAGACCGTTGGAATTGTTGCATCTAGATTTATTTGGTCCTACTTAAGTTGCTAGTTTAGGAGGAAAGAAATATGCATTTGTTATTGTTGATGATTATTCTAGATTTACTTGGGTATTATTCTTAGCTCATAAAGATGAAGCATTTATGCATATAGTTAACATTAGAAGTGACAATGGTACTGAATTTAGATATTGTGGTTTTTTTGAATTTTGTGATCAAAATGATATATCTCATGAGTTTTCTATCACTAGAGCACCTCAACAAAATGGTGTAGTAGAAAGAAAAAATAGGACACTTCAAGAGACGGCTAGGATTATGATTAGTGAGTGTGATCTTTCAAAGTATTTTGGGTCGAGGCTGTCAATACCTTTTCTTATGTTATGAACCGTTTGCTTCTTAGACCTATTTTGAACAAAACTTCTTATGAGCTTTTGTATGGAAAGAAACCTTCAATTGGTTATTTTAAAATTTTTTATTGTAAATGTTTTATTTTGAATATTAAGGAGCATTTAGGCAAATTTGACAAGAAAACCAATGAAGGGATTTTCTTAGGATATTCTCATGATAAGAGAGCCTTTAGAGTGTATAATCGGAGAACTCTTATTATTGAGGAGGCCATACATATTATCTTTGACGAATCGCATGATGTTATTACTAATAATTCTTGTAAAGATAATGATTTAGGTGTGCAACAAGGTCTTGAGAAATTGATGATCAATGATGATCAAGGCACATCAAACAAAGACAATCTTCCACAAATGGACGAGGAAAAAGATCATGATGAAGATAACATTCTAAAGGAACTACCAAAGGCTTGGAAATATGCTCAACATCATCCAAGAGATCTTATTATAGGTGATCCTTTCAAAAAAGTAAAAACTCATTCCTCTCATAGACTTCTAATTGACAATTTTGCTCTTATCTCTCATGTTGAACCCAAGAATATAGATGAGGCCTTGAAAAATGAGTGTTGGATTTTGGCCATGCAAGATGAGTTAAATCAATTTGAGAGAAATAAATTTTGGACTTTAGTTAAGAGACCACATGATCACCCAACTATAGGCACAAAATGGGTGTTTAAGAACAAATTGGATGACAAAGAAAAAATTGCTTGAAACAAGGCTAAATTGTTTGTAAAAGGTTATGCATAAGAGAAAGGTATTGATTATGATGAAATTTTTACACTAGTAGCTAGATTAGAATCTATTAGAATGCTTCTTACCTATGCTTGTTATAGAAACTTCAAGCTATATCAAATGGATGTGAAAGGTGCATTTCTTAATGGTTTTATTGATCAAGATGTGTATGTTGAACAACCACTGGATTTTGAACATGAAAATTTTCCAAATTATATTTTTGAACTCTCAAAATCTTTATATGGTTTGAAACAACCTCCAAGAGCTTGATATGAATGGTTGAGTGATTTTTTTATTGAAAATGGTTTCCAAAGAGGCATTGTTGATACTACTCTTTTCACAAAAAATCTATAATAATCATCTTTTAGTTGTACAAATTTATGTTGATGATATTATTTTTGGTGCTACTGATGAGAATTTGTGCAAGGATTTTCTAACGTGATGCAAAGAGAATTTGAGATGAGCATGATGGGTAAGTTGAACTTCTTTCTTGGACTTCAAATTCACCAAATGAAGGAAGGAACGTTCATCAATCAATCCAAGTACACAAAGGAGTTACTGAAGAGGTTTGGCATGGAGGATTCAAAACAAGTAAGAACTCCAATATGCACTTCAACCAAGTTGGACAAAGATGAGGCAGGTACAAAAGTAGATGAAAAGAGTTATCGAAGTATGATTGGAAGCTTACTCTATTTAATCGCTAGTAGACCAAATATTACATTTACCGTATGCTTGTGTGCTAGATTTCAATCCTCCCCAAAAAATTCTCATTTAATTGCTGTAAAAAGGATTTTGAGATATTTGAAAGGAACTATTAACTATGGTTTGTGGTATCCTAGAACAAACTCTTTTGATTTAATAAGTTATTCGAATTCCTATTTTGCAGGTTGTAGGGCTGATAGAAAAAACACTAGTGGAATATGTAATTTTCTTAGACAATGTTTAGTTTCTTGGTTTAGTAAGAAACATAGCTCTATTTCTCTATCTACAGCGGAAGCCGAAAACATAGCTGTCAGTAGTTGTTGTGCATAAATTTTGTGGATAAAGCACACACTTGTTGATTTTGGTATCATATTTGAGTATGTGCTTCTTTATTGTGATAATACTAATGCTATCAATCTCTCCAAAAATCCCATTCAACGTTATAGAACTAAGCATATTGATGTGAAGCACTATTTCATTAGAGAATTAGTGATCAAATGTGAGATTAGCTTAGATTATATTCCTACCAATGAACAAATAGCCGACATCTTCACAAAAGCTTTTCCCGAAGATAGATTCATCTTTCTTAGAAGCAAGTTAGGAGTGGTAGAAAGTGTTTTCACTAAAGTCTTCTGTGAAATTCCTTCTTCCAGCCTGATCTGGACGACTCTTGAGAGGATCCGAACGTCCGGATGGTCAACAAATCGTGGTCAAATAGACCATCATCGAGATGCATGGTCCAGACGCTGGGCACACGTTCTTTTTTCAATTACGATCACTTTTCTTTTTTCAGTTTATTTCATGCCTCTTCATTCTCTTTCAAGCCAAATAGTTCCAAAACTCCTTCAAAACTAAATTTCACACAATTCTCTCACTCAATTTCATTCATTCTTAAAATTTTTTCTTTTTCTCAGTCAACCACCATCAAATTTCTCTCTCTCTCCTCTTTAGGGTTTCCTTGATTTAGGGATTTTTATTTCTTCTCTTTTTTCTTCAAATTGTTATAGTAATTTCACTCCTTGGTTAGTTCTCATCAAGGGGGACGTAGAGTAGGACGGAGTGGACGCGGTAGAGGCCGTGGTAATGTCAATTACTCTATCAATCAAGAGTGGTTTATACAATATCTTGGTAAAACTTTTATTGATACCCCTTCGTTAGAATTATATCAAAACTTAGACAATAAGAATGTTATTGGGGTAAAGTATTGTGTTTTTTATGACTTTGATAATGACTTAAACGATATCCCTGTTTTATTAGGAGTTAATCATTGGGATAGGGTTTGTAGAGTGAATGAATTTGTGTATGTTGATTTAGTAAAACAATTTTATGCTAATTTGAGGAAAGTTGATGGAATGTGGAATCTATTGTGAATAAAACATATTTCACATTGATACTAGAGAGTTGAATGAATTATTTGGGATGCAAAATGAGAGTAGTGATTTTTGTATTCCACAAGAACCATCTCCTATCATTGATTATGACGACCTTAAGAGGTCTTTCTTTGGAAATCATAATTGCTCTAGCCTTGCATACTATAAGATAAATTATTTTACCCCTTCAAATAGAGTTTTATACCACATTATTGTGAGTATCTTGGCACCCACTAGTGAACACAAAACCAATGTGACTCACATAGCACTTTATCTCTTTTATAGGCTTACGAGATTAATTCTTATTAATTTGGGTGCATTTATGATTGAATATATGTTTACGTGTAAGCTAGATTCCAACAAAGGTTTGGCATATGAATGTATTTTGACTCCTCTTTTTTGAAATAATGGAGTCTCTTTTGAGGGGATAGTGGGCACACGTCCTAGTGAAGGGGATAGAATTGATAGAAAGTGTTTTAAGAAGCTTCACTTAACATTTCATGGAGGTAGATGGCTATATAGACGAAGTAAGCTAAAAAACGGTCATTCTCCCGGGTATTGAATGTGTGACTTTATTTTTTATGATACTATGTGAAGGATGTACCACATCATATGGATATAGATGATCTCCATCTTCAGCCTTGTTTCCCCACTCCTTATACTAGTATTCCACATTCCGATCCCTCTTCATCTCACACTCCTTCATCTACTTGGGAAAGTAGACTTTTTGATGCCATAAATGGCTTATCCACTTATATGACTCACATGCAAAATGATCTCTCCAGGTTACGCTCTCAAATGACAAATTTGCAAGGAGAATTTCAGCCGGAAGTGCGGGGCATTCATCAAAGGCTCGAGCGCATTGAATTGGCACACAAGTATGGATGGGATTTTGACGATCGTGTCGATTTTTCAGCTTATATACGGACAAGGAGGTAGGGGCAAGAGCGCAAAAGAAAGGCAAGACATGATTCATCATCTACTAGTGGAGAAGCTTCCAATGGAAATTCCTAAATTAGGATGTAACATTTTTTTTTAGTGTTGTTATGTTTCGATGATACACTTCTTTTGTTTGATTCATTATGTCCCTATGGATGATGGTTTAACTTTAGATGGATATGTTCCTTGGATTTAAATTATTTTATGCTTATTTGTTACTCTTCATTATCTCATTTCTTTTGATGATGCCAAAGGGAAAGAAAAGTTAGAATACAAAGTTAGATGCACATATTGCATGTATTCCGGGGGAGAACATATATTGAGGGGGAGCATATGTTGAGGTTATCTTCTTATGAAAAGCTTATAATACCCATATTTCATCATAAGTTTGTCATTATCAAAAAGGGGGAGATTGAAGACCATACGGACTGAATCTTTTAGTTTTGATAATTAACTAAAGCTATGATGAAGCAACTAATGTTTTAAATAAATGTTCTTTGTAGTTGTAATCAAACAGGCTGAAAAGGATAGCAAAAAGGCCATCTGGACGACCATCCAGACGCATAAGGTGGACGTCTAGATCAATGGGATGCACAGGACTAAAAGTACGCAGTGAGCATCCAAACACTCATTAGGACGAGCATCTGTACATCCGAATTGCTAGAAGATTCCAAAAAGAAGAAAAGTCAATAGGCATTTGGACACCTATCCAGACGAGCATCCGGACGTCTGGATTGCAAGAAGAATCCAAAAAGCAGTAAAGTCA
>JAMWEH010001563.1:0-29306 GCA_024721245.1 Mitragyna speciosa | reverse complement strand
CTAACAATGTCCTCTTCAATGAAGCCATCATTCACTGCATGTTAAAAACAAAAGGATGAGTGAAATTCACCCAATAAATATCACATATATGTTTTTTATTACCCTGAGCATGTTACATACATAGAAAGAGCTCAAGTTATAAGTCAACGATTCACCCTGAATATCCAATTGTTAACTCAATTTGGTTAACAACGTTCCAAATGCTAACTACAATTCAGTTAGACCGATCCAAATTGCCAACTACCCAGCTGCTTGCCTTTTGAATTCTTTCAATCCTTATGCAATTACTACAATTCACTTAGACCGATCCAAATTGCCAACTACAATTCAGTCAGTGTAACTAAAGATTTACATTCAATTACTTACCACTTAATTAGAGCGGACGATCAGCGGACGACACATCGTCCGCTTTTTATTTACTTCTCAGTTACGCCCACAAAACTGACGATTTACATTTAATTACTTACCCCTCACAACAAAAAACTAAAGATTTACATCAATTACTTACCACTTAATGAGAGCGGACGACCAGCCGAACGATACATCTTCCGCTTTTTATTATTTCTCCATTACACCCGCAAGCTGACGATTTACATTCAATTACTTACCACTTACGCACAAAAATTGAAGATTTACATTTAATTACTTACCACTTACACACAAAAAACAGACGATTTTGTGCCCAAGATGTGTTATTCAACTTAGTTGTTTAAGCCAAAGGTACTCCAAATCTCACGACTTACCAATCTAAAAAAAAAACCCCCAAATCTAATTGCATAATAGTTGGCTGCGAATCCACCCTTTTCAGCAATCGCTCTTGTTGCGCCCCATTTTTCGTAAAGACAAAAAAAGATATAGATTTATTAGCTGTGGAAAAGAGAGTTTTGGAAGTATTTTTGTAGAATAGTTTTAGAAAATAGTTTTTGAAAATAAAGCAAAACAAAAGAAAAAGGGCCTAAATGGGACTTTGAAAATGCGACGATTTTGGGTTCGAAAAATAGAGTCTAAAAAGGGTTCTTATAAAAATAGGAGTCGCCACTTGGTATTGAATTTTGGTGTATCAAGTCATCAGAAAACGTTTTATTACAAAAGGTAAGAAAAATCAAGAATGATTTTTTTGTAAGAACGTTTTTGAGAAAAACGTAAGAAAATGAGAAAACCCTTTTAGACAACTCTAGGTCTTTGAAAACAAGAGAAAAAGGTTCGGAAGTCACAGTTGAAGAACAGGAAGGCAAAGGTTTACACCTAAGGCACCCTTTCAACCTAGCCGAAAATAGTTGCGAGGTTTAGTCCAAATTTTTCTAATATAACCCTAAATTTTATCACATTTGGATGCAAATATATGAATGCAAACCTAGACATAAAAATAGATATCGTTAAGGGACAAAATGTTCCATTGAGGTTTGATTGGAATTATTGCATTAATTGCGAAACTCGAATCTAAACTTCGATAGAGTGACAAGTGTAGATGCAAAATGGAATGCAAAAGAAAAGGAAAATAGTAATATATATAGTAAGTGAACAAAGAAAGTGGGGATGCAACATAACGGGTACGGGGAACTAATAAACTCATGACTAATTGTTCCTACTCACGGACGGGGGAACGGCTTGTTCATCCACCGCTTCCCACGTAAGTAGATGACTATTTCTAGTCAAAATCACACAAATGACCTAACATTCTATGTGAAATGTAACCTAAATGTCAAGCACTGAATATATGTAAAAATAGATAATAACAATAATAATATATAAAAACTATGAAAAAATGGCAAAAAAAAGGCCTAAAAAAAAAGAAAATTTGTGTGAAATGATATGAAATGCACACAAGAAGTGATTTTAATACTTAAATGACCTAAGGATCTAGTGTTGGACTAGCCCATTTTCTAGAAATTCTCCGCTAGTATTAGATTAGCGAAGAAACCGGAATTAACCACAACTAGCGTTGGACTAGTGTGGCAACAATATACATATATCATAATAAAGCAAGTAAACAAATAAATAAAAACATAAATTAAAGCAATAATCACATATAAGCAAATAATAGCACATAGGAGCACATAGCATATAAGCATGATATTCTAGATGCAAAGTCCTAGGGAAAACGAATAAAACACAGATGCACATAGCACACATAGCACGCAAAAGCCCTAACTATTACACCGGGAAAAAGCCTAACTACAATCTGAAATGGGGAAAGATAAGAAAAATAGCCAATCTAACCTATCTATTACATTTTCTATCTAAAATACAAAAAGCTTTTATTAAATAGATGAAAATATAAACTATCTATTACATTAACTATCTAAATACAAAATTTTTGCTAAATAGAATATCACCTATCTATTACATTTCTTTGAATAATTAAAATTAAATTCAAATAAATAACATGACATAAATAAATAAATGCTCACACATGAATAAAAATATTAAACACAAAGAGATACATAAAAAAAAATACATAGGAAACACATAGGAGCACATAGGAGATATATAAAGAGACATTGAAAGGGTAATAGAGGTACCTCTTATTCGTAAACTCGGTACAAATGCTAACAACATGAACAAACATATTAAGGTACCACTATTTAAATAAATAAACCATTAATTAAGTAATTTAATATTGATAACTATAACCATGCCACAAAGTTCAAAACAATTCTCGCAACAATAAACAAGAATTAAAATAATAATAATAATAATTAAACACTTAGGAAGAAAATGAAAATTGTTTAGTTAATTAAAATAATAAAATAATAATAAATAAATAAATAATAAATAAATTAATTAAAAAAGATATATAATAATACCTAAATAAGTTTCTAGCGCACAAAAATAAAAAAATAACAAAAAATACCAAAATAACTAAAAGAGAAACAAAGAAAACTAAATTGAGCATTAATTAGACAAAAGACCAAATCTTAGGACATTAATTGAAAATTTAATGAAATAAAATAAAAATAAAAAATTAATTAAAGGTTTTAAGAACTTAACTAATTTTTTTATTTTTTTTTACAAAAAATAAAAATTTTCCAAAGAAAGTTTTTTTTTTTTTGTTAAAAATGAAAATTTCAGCAACATTCTATAGCAAAAAATGTAACTTAGAACAAACTAAAGAGCAAAATTACAATTTCAAACAATTCTTAAGGTAACAATATAATTTACAACAAGTTTAAAAACTAACATATAATTTCCAGCAAGCATAATGACAAAAATAAAAATTTCCAGCAACACTTAAGGCAAAAAAAAAATGTAATTTCAGCAAACTTGGGGAGTGGAAATGCAATTCCAGCAACATTCAAGGGTATAAATGCAATTCCAGCATAGCACAGCAAGCATAATGGCAAAATAAAATTTCAGTAAGGTTGGGGGACAAGAATGCTATTTTCAGCAACATGAGGGACCAAATTTACAATTTCCAGCAACATTCAAGGGCTAAAAATACAATTCCAGCAAACTTGGGGAGTAAAAGTGCAAACTATAGCAAACGTAGGGGGTAAAAATGTAATTTCAGCAAGACTTCAGGGACAAAATTGCAATTTCTAGAAACATTCAAGGACTAGAATATAAATCCAGCAAGATTTGGAGCTAAATTGAAATTAATGGGATCTAAATGAAGAGAAATTAAGAACTAGAGGGTCAATCGACAAATATTAAGAATCTAAATGCAACAATAAAAAAAATTAGGGTAGAATAAAAAGCTAACCAAAATCCTAGGGGCTAAAATATAAATACTAATCTGATAAAAATAATAAAAATAATAAGTAAAAGAAACTAACCAAAACTACGTCGTTTTACGTCAAAACGCCGTAGTTTTGGTAAAAGATTTTTTTTTTTTACCGATTTCGTTTCTTTTTCTTTTTTTTTTCTTTTCTCTATTTCTCTCTTTTCTTTCTTTTCTTCTTTCTTTCTTTTTCTCTCTTTTTCCTTTTCTTCTTTCTTCTTTTCCAGATTTCTTCCTGTTTCTCTCTCTCTTCTTTGCCTTACTCTCAATTTCTCTATGTTGTTCTTCTCTTCTTCTTCTTTCTCTCTTCGTTTCCCCTCTCCCCTGGATTCTCTCTCTCTCTCTCTCTCTCTCTCTCTTCTCTCTCTCTCTCTCTCTCTCTCTTTCTCTCGGTCCCTCTCTCTATCTCTCATTCTCTTTCTTTCCCTTTCTTTCTCCCTCTGATTTGACTCTCTCTTTCTCTCCTCTCTTTCCTTGTCTGGCTCCCTTTTTCTTTTCCCCTTTCTGTTCTCTCTTTTCAGTCCTCTCTCTCTGTCTCTCTCGATCTCTCATCGGTCTCTCTTGGTTCTGTCCACTTCTGTCTCTCTCTTCTTTCTCAAAATTCTTCTTCGAAAGGCCGATCCCCCATCAAAGTCAGTGATCAAATCCATAATAAACCACAACATTTCTTTTATATTTATCAGAATTTAATTAAATAAATTCGAAAAGAGCATAAAGAAATCATACCTTAATTCAAGAAGTGATTTGGTGCTGGAGGTACTTTCTAGGCAGCGATAGAGTGGGGTGGTACAGGCGGTGGTCCTAGTGTGAATGGCGGTGATGATTGGGGAACCAAAGGTGACATGGTGGTGCTGGCGGTCTAGAATTTTGGGTTGATTGTGGTCTATTTTTGCAAGGGTGATTTCGATGATTTTTGACAGTTTTTGAGGGTGGCAATGGGAATAGCTTGATGGTGGTTTTGTGTGTTCAACGTGTGTTAAGTGTGTTTACTGTGCAATTGTGCGTGAATTGTGTGTTGATTGTGCGTGTGATTGCTTGTATATTGATGTTGGTTGTGCAGGTGTGGTTGTGTGTGGGTGTTAGTGTGTGTGGTGTGTGAGTTGAATTGTGTGGTTGTGTCTGTGATTTTTGAATGTTTGCGAGTGTATGTGATGGAGGTGAGCGAAACTATCTAAAAGCTGTGTGTGTATGTGAGGTGTGAGTGTTCTGATTTTCAATGGTTGTGTGCAAGGTGAGGCTAAAAGTTGAAGTGTGTGATGTGTGTGTGAAGGAGAACCGAGAAAAAGTTTGTGAATTGTGTATATGCTTTGCTGAATGATTGTGTGTTTTTGACAGGTGCAGGGAGAGCTTGAGAGTGTGTGCAGGTGTGTGTGTGTTACCTGGTGAGAATGAAGGCCGAGAAAGAGAGAGCCTGTGGTCTGTGTGCAAGTGAAGTGAGTGAAGAGATTGTGGGAGAGTTGCAATGTGTGTATGTGTGGTGAAGGTGAGTGTGTGAGCTCGAGTGTTGGGGGAAGAAAAAATCCAAATCAATCCCTACAAATCTGGTAATGTCAATCCAAGTGGGGATGGATTGATGATGGTGTTTGAGAGATTTGGTGGATGTAGTTGAACTTGGCTGTGCATCCATGGCAGAAGCAACAGCAGCAGCAACGCTGCTGCTGTTCAGTCTGCTCCTTTCTTTTCTTTTTTTTTTTTTTTGAGCGTTTGTAAGAAGAATACAAGGAAATGAAATAAAATAAAAACCAATGGACTTCTTAGAATTAAAAAAAAAACTAAAACAAAAATTCAGCATTACTAGAAAAAAGAGAAAATTCAATAATAATAAAAATCAAAATTTTAAAATTAATTCAACATTGGACAATGTGTCATTAATAGACAAAAAGTTACAATTTGAATTAAATACCAAATGGCCTCTAAAATTAACAAAAAAATTTACATACAATCTATAAATATATTAAATGTAAATATAAAATATTTCACACAAAATTCTAATAATAATAAAAAAAATACATTGAAAGACGCACCCTTAACTTGCAACAATACCAAAATTTTGAATAATTACTAATGACTCCGAAGATTCTTTAAAAATTAAAAAAATGATAAAAAATCGTAAAAATATGAATTGAGAAAATAAATAAAATAAAAAGGTATTTATATGTTAAAATTATCATTTTACCCCCTGACATGACTAATAAGTCATAATTTGCGTAAGAATTGCAATTGGCCCCATGAAAAATAAAAAGTATCTCAAAATATTAAAAGACTAAAGGGTGTGTCAAAATTTGGTGTCTATAGCTCTTCCTTTCTATTTTTTTTTTCTAGCATAACCTTCTTCTTGTCTTGCAACTTTTAAGGTTGAAGAAAAATAACCAACCCTAACACAATAAGAATGTAATAATGTAGCATTTGTTTTCAGTTCTAAGCAAATTATGCCTTTGTCTGCCACTAATTTCACAAAAATTTTCAAAAATCAAATTAGCATCTTTTTCCACAACTGCACAAAATTTTCAAAATATTCTCACGTCTTATTCACGGCGTTTGTTGCTGTGGATGGATTTTGATTTTTTTCTAAGGCTTGAAAATGACGTCGTTTTTGACCTCTCCAACTTAAGTCATCGTGGCTTGCTTTCAATCATCAGATATTGACTTTAAATCCTGTCCATGAACTTAACTGGGACTTGCGTCGCCCCTTGTCCAACGGTAAAGGATGAACGTGGACCCACTGGCTATAGTTCTGTTTTCTGTGGTTGGTGATGTCAGATATGGCAATACTTTGTATTAGCTTGTCCCTTAAGTAGCTCAAGTTGGTAAGCTAAAATTAAAAATTATAGTATGGTGTAATTTATTTTAGTATGGAGTACAATTGCACGTCTAGATTTCATTATAAAAAATGATGCACTCTCTAGGTGTTTCATTTTTTTCTCTTTTTTTTAAAAAAAATCAATAGTGAGACTCTACCTACTCCTTAGTAACTCGAACCTGGGAACTATAATTCTCAAATGAAGCATCTTACCAACTAAGCTGCTCTTCGTTGTGAAGTCTTTCATAAGTTTAGTGATTCAATTGTTGCAAATTGTGCCAGTGGATATTGGACCTTTGACCATAAGATTCATTTCAAATTGTTTTCTGTTAATACCGTAAGTTGTGCCAAGCTATTGGTGTGCAAAAATATTTAGCTACATGTCATGTAACTCACCCGACAACCAACAAAATTAAGCATTAAACTTGAGTGCCTCAGGATCAAGTAATAAAATGGGTTATATTGCTTGATCATACACAAATTAAAAGTTGAACACATAATGCATGTACTTAACAGCTTTTAAAATATATTAGGCTAATATTTTTATACAAGCATATTTTAATGCATATCAAGTGTAGTTAAAAACAAGCCGGAACCTGCTAGTGTTACTAAAGACGATTGAAATCTGTTTAAAGATTATATGACATAAATTCAAATTTGCTGTTGAAAAAGATGTTTACATTGTCCATATATAAAAATTTAATCAAAATCTTTTTCCTCTATGTTTGGTAATAAGAGCTTTTCCATTTCCAAATTATTGGATCTTTTCAATTATAGTTTCTCCGATCCGGGGAAGTATTTATGCACGTAAAAGTGTCGAACGTAATCAGTTGGTGTTTTGCCAAGTCTATTATCTATCCATTATCCATTACTTATTACTTATTACTTACTATATAATATCATCATGTTTCTTCCTTTTTTTGTGATTCCTAATTTACCCTTATTTATCTTATGCCTTTCTTATCTTATCATCAAGTCTACTTACTATTAAAACTTCTTTATTCAATAATACAATTCTTCCCAATTTAAATTCCTCCCTTAATCTCCTTACCTATCGAGTAAGGAAACTACAACAATTACCACTAAACATCAATATTTACTTAAAAGTTCACGTCCTAAGTCCTAACTAATTAAATCACTAAACCACCAAAATCTCTTAGCCAATTTTTGCAAGATTTTTGGCTGTGTAATGAAGAAAGTAGAAACAGGTTCGTCAAATTTTTAACTGCAACCCTCGAATTATTTGTACTCTTTCATTGTCCAAAATTTTATTGAAAAATTAAACTTATATAATCAAATAATTTAGGTGGTTTGAAGTAAAAGATGACAATCGAATCGATGCACAGAGTACTTGGATTTGTGAAATAAGAAAGTAACGTATTTTATCAATCTTTATATGATGGGCTTAACTGTTGTAGCTCGTAAGGTGGTCTTTTCTTCGGCTATGACACAGGTAAAACTATATTTTTCTTTTTAAATAACATTAAAACTTCTATTTTATTTTTTAATTTCTATGTTTTGTGATAATTTTTTTCCCTTTGATTTATAATTAACATTTTCCTTTTTTATTGTGTTAAAGTTAAAACTGCTCTTCAGTTGGTTTTTGATCTAATTTACCTTTCTTTTTAAAAGGATGGTTTTTAGTTTTCATAGTTTTGATTTTTTTTTTCAAATTCAAGTGAGCCACCGACAAATTAAATTCTACTTTGTTTACAGTCCAACAAGTCACAAATGTTTTTTCTTTTTCATTTTTTATATTTTCGACCTTTTTGGCTGATCTTCCTATTTTGATAAATTAATTACTTATATAACACAAAAAGAGGGAAAGGAGAAGTTTATTTTATTTAACAATTTTTAATTCAATGGGTTTTGGTTTTAATAAATTTCTATGTATGTAAGTCAGGTAATTGTTGTTTACAAATTTTATCCGCATATTTTGAATTAAGATCCTTTTATAACTGTTTAAGTAGTCATGGGGGGACCTGTGGTCATCTTCTTGGTGGAGTTTTATTGATTCTTTGAATCAGGCAAGGTTCTTGATTCATTGGCTTTCTTTTAAAGAAAATAAAAATTTTGGTAGGCTAGCCTATTGTCACTTATTTTCTTTTTCCTTTTTTTGGTTTTATTTACATATGCGTGATCTGGTTTTTTCTTGCCCTTTAGCAATTTAGGAATATAATTTTTTCTATTCTGTTTATCATAAAATATAGATGTTATCATCAATCATTATTTTTTAGATAATTGCCATCATTTATGCAAGAATCACTAGCAAAAATAAAAATGTCCCAAGAAATAAAATTTGGTCAACCAAAAAAGGATCATGCCTCATTCCTCAGTCTCAGTTTTAGTTTATCAAAGGTTTCTACCATACAAGAGGAGCACATCACTTACTCGCATTCCTAAACTTTACTCATGTAATATCAGAAAACCAGTCCCAAAATCATGCTTAAATTTCACGAAACACTAAAATTTACATGCAAACCTATCTAACAGCTTGTCAATTCCCATTAATCAGCCAATTTGAATTCTTTGACTTTCAATACCTTCCCGGCTTAACAGTCTTCTGTCACCCAAATATATGCCCTACATAAGAACCATTTGAATGAAACATCTGAAGTTAAAAGTAAGAAACTAAACACATTCATAATTCCAATGTTATTACGATTCTCGCAGAATACCAACTTCGATAACAACATCTGGCTGATGTACTCAACTACTCAGATATTAAAAATTGTCATTAGATCAGCGTCCTAAAACCTGATTCTTAAGTTTGTCAGGATGACATACCCTTCTCAATACCGCAAAAGAAGGGTGCACAGTAGAACCTCCATCACTAACTCCGGTATTTCTCCAATTTTCTTCTTGTCATCTGTAAGATATACTACAAGAAAATTTCCCTATTGTGGCACACTTAAGAGGGCACTATTTGGTAAATGCCTCAATAAACACTTGTTAAGGCATTAGATAGATTGTTCCACAATAGCACTTTTTAAGTAAAAAAGAAACAACAATTTATATGGCTAAAACTGATAGGGAAAATTGAAAATAAAAAAAGATATAGAGTAAAATATTTGTAGAGGCATTTTGAAGTGCCTCAACAACCATATAAAGGGGGAAAATTTGTTAAGTGTAAAAAATTAAAAAAAAAAAACACACAAAATTGGCGCCTGAGTAACGCGGCAAATGAAAAAGGCCCCAAATTCCCAAATTTAGAAAGATTTCTCATTTACCTATGTCTCTCTCTCTCTCTCTCTCTCTCTGTCTCTCTCTCTCTCTGTCTCTCTCATATTTCCCCCAATTCCGAAATACCTATTACAGCATACATATTGGTTTAAACTTGGAAGAAGCTATGAGATTCACTCCAATGACATCTTATTGGATAGCTTAGAGAGGCTTCGTTGGGTATTGCACACAGACACAGCCAGTCATCCTTTTCTTTTTTCACCCCAAACCTGTTTCTATGCATGACTTGCGATTAGGAGAGGTTATGTAAAATAAATGGAGTAGGAATGTCTTGTGAACTTAATGAGATTGAAGATTTTTATACAAGATCTTCAATTTGAAAAGAGTTTTGGAGAGGGATGAATGGAGGGTTTCTACTTTCTATTGATACTATTTTATTTTAATTGATTTTTATAAAGAAAATATATTAGATGATTATTCTAGAACTTATTACAAAAAAAAAAAAAAAAGAAGAATAAATTAATGGGGTGTGAAAACTTAAAAACATTGAGGGAAATTAAGGCTAGGAGGAACAATGATAATGATTGGGCTAATTAGAGGAAAAAAAAGGAGGGAAGATTCAAGGATACCAACGTTTCGCTCGCTGGGATTGAATCTCGACCTCTGTAATCTCTAAAAATCTTCACATCCTTCTGAAGCAAAAAAAAATCAAGAAAAAGCATTAATTGGTTCAAATATTTCGTTTGAAAAACCGAGATGCATAGCATTGGTGGGCTATGATTGAAAAGAAAGAGGGCTTGAGTGGGGGACTTTTCTCTTCAACGGGAGAGAAAAGCTGGAATTGATAAAGGAGAATATAGTTCTAGAGAAGATGAGAAAAACATTAATGACTAGCGGATTGGGTGAAGTTGACGCCTAGTGGCTTTTTGGCAGCTTAAAATCACTCTTATCTTCTGTTTATAATGTCTTTTGAGTTATTCTCTATTACTATATCTCCATTCAATTTGAGTATGTTCCGTCACAAAGATTGACGTGCTTAAATTTACACATGATATGAGCCCAAAAGGAAAATAAAAATAAAGAATACCAGTGATTCGGGTGTCATGTTGTATTAATAATGTATGAAATTAATTTGTACTTTTATGTCTTCTTACTGTTATGCTGTGTGAGTTTATTATATTTGCATACAATTTATCGATTCTGTTTATCTATCTATCTTTGTGGCAGAGAAATAATCTAGGTAGAGGTCATCTCACATATCTAACTCATTGTAATGGATTGGATAGATCTTAAATATGATTTTCTTTCCTCTGATCAAGTTAGTTTTTATGAAATCCAATGCTCTAGCCTATGGATTAGGGGATTCAACACTTCATATCAATTTTGGGGCTAGACATGATTCATCAATTTCTTTTTAGCTTGGTTAAATGTCTGTAATGTTATAACTTCTTTCGGTTAATAACTTTTGGTTTCTTTTAGGCAAGATATCATGGTGGATAGTTTAGGTGATCTCAGTTGAGGCCTTTCCAAAAGTGAATCAAAATAATCTTAGGATTCAACGCTAAAACCTGGAAAAGATTGTAATGTGACCCCAATACCAAATATGGTTAGATGACTAGATAGAGATTAACAGATGTTGGGGAATGCTCCAGAATGTAGATGGTAGCTGTATATACACCTAAGGTATTAAAAAATTCAGTGGTAAGCTAGTAATTCACGCATCACTATGTAGTCTAAGGTCGGCATTGTTTATTTGGAAATGGTTAGCTGGTTGTGTAAATAAACGATTTTCTTTTCATGCAATTAATTTCATGAGAAAGGCATAAATAAATTTTATGTCAAAAAGAATAGAGAATGAGACCCAATGAGAAAATGCACACTTCATAAATGTGATATTGGGATCGATTTCAATTACCTCATGAGAAAATATAAGGTTTTGTTTTTATTTAATTGTTAAGTTTATTTTGTTGCATAAATCATCTTTTTATTTGAGAACAAAATACATAGTACAACTATACCTTTGTATACACACCGTGAGTCAATAACAAAGTTAGCAAATATCTGGTACAAAGTATGGAAAAGTACAGATTCCACAATGATTATCTTGCTGAAATATATGGAATTTTTTTATTAAAAATGACTTAAGACTTAGAGGGATTTACATGCCATTAAAAATTATTTTTTGTTTCTTTTCTCCTCATTTATTCCAAATACCATTTCATGCATACTTTTATCTACTGCAGCTATTGTTCATAACTAATTAACATAATTGGTTATCTCAGATGAAGATTAAAGAAATATTTGAGTTGCCTCTGGACACAAATTTAAAGCTGTCCTAGTTTTCATGTAAGTGACTCTTTCTTATCTATATCGTTTACTATTTACTTGTCATGAAAAGTTTCAATTAAAGTTTTATATGACTTAAGTTGTACACTGCTAGTCGTTGACATGAGTTTTTGTTAGGCACTTGTACCTTGAATATGACTTGGCAAGACTATCAACTTAAGATTATATACTTCTCAACTTTATTGATTTGTAATTGTTTGATAATACTTAGCTTGACATGTTTGACAGTTATTATTTTTAAAAAATTAATTAACACTTGAGAAACATTAAAAATTGACTAAACGTGTACTACTTTAACAATGCCCCATTTGTACTTGTACAAGTATATTTTCCTTTCTCTAGAAACATTAGAAAATGACTGAACATGTCTTCTAATTAAATATTGATACTTGTATGTTAACCATACTTCTTAACAACCAAATTGGCCTAGATTAGGCTAATGTCAGTCTTTTTAGTTTGGTTTTAGAAGTTTTGACTAAAAAAATGCGTTAAGTCCTGTTTTAAAATTTACTCAAGATAATTGCTTTTGCTTTATTTTGGACAGGTTTATATTTGCTAGAAAATATTTGATTGAGAGAAATTGTTAAAGTTTGTTATTCTTGAGCAGGTACATTATTTTATTGGTCTTATTTTATACTTTCAAGTGTCTACTTAGTTCTGTTTTAGTTTGCATTTGACTATGGAATTGGTAATTTATGATTTGAATTTCGGTATTGAAAGTATTCATACATTAAAAAGGTTATGCAAATGAAGTTTAGTAGTTTAGTATCTCGTCGTTATAAAGTTAGATTCAACAAACTTGACAAACCAGTGGGTAAAAATAAATCAAGATTGACTGAGTTCTTGGGTACAATATCAAGAAACGGTTTATATGCCCCAATTGATGTCCAAGATTGGTGAAAAATTGACATGTCTTTGAAGAAAGACATGTTAAAAATTGTAAAGGTAATAAAGCTTAAGTTATTTTACACGTATCAACATTTGTTAGTGATATATGATATTATGGTTGGAATCTAAGTACTTGAAATATGTTTTAGGAAAAGTTTGATGTCCCTCCTAGTGCAAAAATCTGGATTCTCCGTGCTTTGGGCAAGTATTGGAGGAATTGGAAGGCTTGGATTAAGGCAACATACTACAAGCCAGATATACCACTCGGAACTCAAATGCTGAATTTAGATGTGCGAGTGGTAAAAGATCAATACAAAGCAATTGCAAGTTACTGGGAGTTAGAAGATACAACGGTATATGCATATTTCCTTTACATAGTAGCATATCAGATTATTTTGGATTCTAAAATATTTGTATGTGATATAGAAAACTAGTGAAAAAAATAAAAATGCAAGGGCAATGAAGACCATGAATCATAATACTGGGAAGAAATCATTTGCCCAAATTCGAGTAGACTTGGTAAACATTTCTAACTATTTTAGTATATTTTACTGAATATTATTTCAATTTGTTTAAACAAACCATTTCTTTGATACAGAAAAAAAAATTAGGACACAATCCTTCACGAGTTGAAATGTTCAATTATTGTTACACTGACAATAACGGTAACCCATCTAGTAGTGAAGCAGCTAGTCTTATGGTAAGTAAAATCTTTTATTATGCTGTCTACTTGCTTTGAAATATGTTAAAAAAATGTATCCATTATTTTTTAATCTATACTAGTATTGAATAAATATAATATATGATATACATTTTATTCTTTATACTTGTGCAGCATGCAATGAATGAAAAAGTTAGTCAATTGCTTCCCGGCACTGAAGATTCTGTTGGAAAAAATGATATATTTGCACAAGTAATTGGGCAAGATAAGTACGGTCATGTGCGGATGTATGGTTTTGGTATATGTCCAACTGATGTGTGAGGTGATGAACCTAGTCGAAGTGGATCTCAGCGATTAGTGTTGGATCAAAAACATGAACTATTGGAGATGAAGGCAAAATTTGCACAACAAAAGGAACACATTAAAGATCAAGCAAGAGAACTTGCTAACATGAAAGCTTATTTGGAGCGAGAAAATGGTCATAACTTTCTGAGTCAATCAAGAATTACTTTAACATCATCTAATCATATGTCAACCTTAAATTCGAATCTTAGACCTCTTAAGGTAAGATTTTCTTTTAATGCATTTGCTCGGTAATGGTAGTCCTCTTCGCTTAGTAATGATTTGATAGTTAGATATGTTTTGCTATTGCAATATGGATACCTTTTTGGTTTTGTAGTTATTATATTTGTTACTGGACTTTTTTAGGAATATAAATTCATAACTTCCTTACTGGGATGTTATTTATTGCACAATATGGGATGAAAATTTGATGTGATTGTTTTGCTTATGGCTGCTTTTTTGATGTTTTGAATTTTGCTTTTTCATTTTAGGAGGGAGACTATGTTTCTCTTTTTAGCTTAGATGAGCCAACAAAAATTGTGGCGGTTGAACGGCTTCAATCTCTTGATCCTTCTACAGTAGTTGGGGGCCAACCATTAGGCATGAATTGGTGTGAAGTCCTAGTACAAGTTATGGTTGAACGTGATGAGCATTTGATTAGGCCTTATTCATATTTACAGGCAATTGTTGATTCAATTGGTGCTCCTATAGCTTGGCCAACTAAACTAGTATATTTTCCTTTCTCCAGCTTTCAAATCATGTTAATGGTCAATATTTTACAAGTTTTTCTCATTTGATAATTTTGACTGATTTTAATGTGCTTATATTGCAGGTAAAAATTTGTGAAGATCACTGATGTGTTGTAACTCAAAAGTAGACAAGGTGTTGCATTATATGGAGGATGCCTATCTATTTTTATAGAAGTGTTCCAACTAAAAATGGACAAATTGTTGCTGCATATATTAGAACAAGTTGGTCTGCTAGTATTTTGATTGATTTTAGTTTCTCTATTGTTACTTAGTATTTTGCTATTCAATGTCTCACAAGTTGATTAGTAGGAAATTTTAGTAGTAACTTTTTGATGAATGTTAAGTCAAATAGTGTTCTTTTTTTTTTTTTTTTTTGGCAAGGATGATGGGTTAATTAGTTGTTTAGATTGCTACTAGTAGTTATGAGTACTTTAAAATAAATTAATGATTATGGGGATAATTTGCAAGTGATTTCTCAACCAAATATCGCTGATTTTTGCCATTAAATGTGAGAATCTCTATTATGAATGTATGATTATATTCCCATAATAGGTTTCCTATATATTCGTAGTGGTCTTGTGGCTGGGCATAACAAATTATGTTGTTATAACAGGTTTTTATATATTTCTATTAGTACCTATGACTGGACATAAAAAGGAAAAAAAAAATTAGTCTATTGAGGCACTTGTCAGTGTCATGATAAGGGCTTTTGCAATAGAATTTTTGTTTTACATTGTAAGTTTTTGAGGCATTTTAGAATGCCTTTAAAGGTGATTATAAAGGCATTTGCAAGCATCTCCATCTAGATATATAGTGACACATATGCATGCCTCAAAAACAACTATTTTCTCGCAAATAACACTGCCTTAATAAATGACTGTTAAGGCATTTTTAAGTGCCAACTTAAAGATTTGATGGCATTGTTTAGTGCCTCTAAAAAGTTGAGCTTTTGAACATTGGATCTCAATTAAGGCATTTTTTTGTGTAAGCATTATAGTCTTATTATGGCACTTTTGGATGTCTAAATTGCATTTTGTGTTGTGACACTTTGTTGTGCCTTTAAAACTTTTTGTGACAGGTTTTATATGGCACAATAGGAAAGTGCCTAAAAAATTTAAGGGGGTGTTTGGTTTAGGGGAATCAATGAGGGGAATGGGTATCATAAGTAATGATACCTATTGTTGATATTTGTTAAACAACTATCACTATTATTCAATGGGAATGATAGTGATTAATTGGGGTGTTAATGATTCCCCCCAAAATACTATTCTATCAAACCCATTACCCCTTATGATTAAAGGCAAAAATACACCCACTTAAAAAATACATATATTTTAAGTTACACACACCCCTAATATACTCTCTCTCTCTCTCTCTCTCTCTCTCTCTCTCTCTCTCTCTCTCTCTCTCTCTATTTTGTCTTTTGATTTTGAATATTTTTTATTAATACTTTATAAAATTTTTATAAAAATTCTTTTAAATAAATTTTTTTAATAAAAAATTGAACTAAAAATCAAAGATATATAATACTCTCTATTAATACAATAAAAATGATTTTTTTAAGGTTATCATTTCGCATAAAACTCAAATTAGATTATGGTTATATTTAAAATTGAAGAAATCTTTTTAGCAATTTTCTTTAAAAAGATATAAAAAAAGAAATCGAAAAAATATGTATATCATAAATAAAGATTTAAAATTTTTTAAATTTACTTGAAAGTCATTACAGTAAACCAAACAAGTATTTTTATAATGATACCCATTCTATTATTAAACCAAACATGTTGGGGGGAATCATCAAAACCCATACTCATAATAGGGTTAATGATACCCATAGTGATAGTGATTGAGAAATTTGAACCAAACGCCCCCTTAAAATTTTAAAATTTACTTGAAAGTCATTTCAGTATACCAAACAAATATTCTTATAATGATACTCCTTCAATATACCAAACAAATATTCTTATAATGATACCCATTCCATTATTAAACCAAACATGTTGGGGGGAATCATCAAAACTCATACTCATAGTAGGGTTAATGATACCCATAGTGATAGTGGTTGAGGAATTTGAACCAAACGCCTCCTAAGTGTTTTAAAAAAGTATGAGTTGTGGCATTTTGATGTGCCCCTATAAGCTATTTTTGTTGTAGTTACCCTCAACATTTTTTTCCTTTTTCTCTTTACTCTTTCAAAACATTTTGTCAGACATTTTAAGCCTGTAAATCAGATACAATTCATAATATAAGTACGGGTAAAGGGAGGCATTCTCGTAAGCTGTTACATTAAAGTCATAAGCTTTTTTAAAGACAAAATAAAATATATCCCTGTTCAATTATTCAACTATATTTTTCTAAATTTCTTATAATAATCTCATTCTTTTTTTTTTCAATTATATCTAACAATCATACATCTAAAATTAATCAAATGCGAAAATGAACCAAACAAAAATAAAATATTGAAATTAGACTTGGAATTGGAACTTGAGCTTGGCCATCCAGTTGCTCCAAATAAGCCTTATTAGCCCAACACCCCAAAAAAGTCTCCCTCAACGCAGCCTGTAAAGGTCCCAAAGGAGGCGGGCGAGCTTCAAACGCTTTCAGTAGCTTCCTGACTTTAAGAGTAAGCGCGGCGTAATGACAACGATCTCCATCAAAAGTGTGCTCGGAGCAAGTGGCCCCGCTTTCTAACAGCATCCTAGCAGCATACAAATGACCAGCAAGACAAGCGCAGTAAAGGGCCACGGAGTCCCATTGATCTCGAGCGTTTACGTTCACGCCGGACTCCAACAAATACCTGAGCCGGTCGATGTTGCCGGCCCTCGAAGCCTCATAAACGTCGCCGTATGGGACCTTTTTATTGGGATTGAAGCGGTGAAATCCTCTGGCTCTAAATCTATCTCATTTAAGTCGTACATATTTGGTGTGTGATGATGAAATTGGGATAAATGGTGACAGTGATAATTTTAGCGATGAACATGTTTGATGAAATGCGTCAGTGAAACTGTTTTTTGGTTAGTTGTACATGTAGTAATATTTAAGCATGGCCTGGGTGAAGCGCGGGGTTGCGCGCGCTTATGTGTAGTTTGTTAAAGAAGGGTGCAAGTGTATTAATTGTAGGATCATCGATAATTGATAGTGTGTGTTTACATTGGTCTTATGCTTACTTTATTTCCTTATGCTTGGAAAATGATGTTATTTTAAAGTGATTAGATTGATAGATTTGGATCCAAAGAATGATTTAAGCAAATGGATTTGAGAAAGAAAGGAATCAAAATAACATCTAATTTTAGTGGATTTTAATCCTATCAATTTAACTATTCAAATTCATTATCAACTAGTTAGTAGATTTCAAATCTAAATATTTTATTAATATTCCAAAATAGGGAAGTGATTTAAGTGAATATTTTGAAATATGAATCTACAAAAATTTACCAATCCAATTCGAAAAACAAATATTAAACAGTTATTGCTCAAAACATTTTAAGAAAAAGTTGTAGTACCTGTCGCATCCTAAAAATCGTAAAGGGTGGAAGGTATTGGAGTGGGGTCGTTAACTGTAGTGCCCCGAAAAGACAGTCCGATCCAGTGACCTCCTTTAAAAAGATAGATTTTGAAAAAATTGTGCGTGTGTGATAAAAATCGAGTTTTTAGTAAGAAATATATTTTTTAGAAAAAATGGTATTTAAAAAAGAAAATAAGGCCGGAACTAAAAATGTGACAGTTTTGGCCAACTGATTTTGAAAAAGGGTTTTATTTTAAAAGAAAATAGAATCACTACTTGGTATTGAGTTAGGGTGTACCAATTCACCTGAAAAATTGTTTAAACAAAACAAAAAGTAAAATTTTAGACAAATTATTTAAAACCCTTTTTCGACTCCGGTCTACGAAAAAACGAGAGAAAAAGGTCCAAGAGTCACATTTGAAGAAAAGGAAGGCAAAGGCTTGCGCCTAAGGCACCCTTTCAACCTAGCCGAGGCTAGTTGCAAGGTTTTAATCAAAATTTTCTAAATTAACCCTAGATTCTATTGTGTTCGGATGTGTCTAAATGAATGCAAATCCTAAGTCTAAATATGAGTATCGGGAGGGTCGAAATGTTCCGTTGAGGCTTGGTTGGGATTGTTGCATTAATTGCGAAATTCGAGTCGAGACCTCGAGAGAGTCACGAGTGTCTATGCAAAAATGTGATGCAAAAAAGAAAAGAAAAGAAAATAATAATATGTATAGTAACTGAAGAAAGAAAGTGGGTATGCAATCATAACGGGTACGGGGGACTAATATATCATGACTGAATGTTTCTATTCATGGAGGGGGGAACGGCATGTACGCCACCGCTTCCCACGTGAGTAGACGACTATTTCTAGTCAAAACACAAAAAAATGACCTAAATTCGAAGTGAGATACAACCTAGATGTCATGCATTTGAAGATGTGTCAAAATAAATAAATAATAGTAATAAAAATCATGCAAAATAGAAAGAAAACTAAAATGTGTGAAGTGAGATGCAAAATGCACACAAGTGTGCCTAATACTAAAATGTTCTAAGGGTCTAGCGTTAGACTAGCCCTTTCTAGGGATTCCCACTAGTGTTGGACTAGCGGGGAAGCGAGAAAACCACAACTAACGTTGGACTAGTATGGTGACAGAACAATAAAGCAGACAAAAACATGCATTAAAATGGTAAAACATTAATCGAAGCAAATAAACATATAAGGACAGACAAGATCACATAGGAGCACGTAACACGTAATCATGCTATTCTAGATGCAAAAAATCCTAATTAAAAGCGGTAAAACAAGTAAGCACACAAGCACGCAAAAGCAAATAAATCCTAACTATTACATCAGGGGTTTAATTTACAATTTAAAAAGGGGAAAATTAAAAATGCCCCATCTATTACATTTTCTATCTAATTACACAATTTTGCTAAAATATGAGAAAAATATGCTAACTATTACATTGACTAGCTAAATACAAAATATTATATTTTTTCCAAAATAATAATAAAAATTCAAAATTAAATAAATTAAATACATAAATACGCAAAAAGCACGTAAAAATAGGAAAAAATAATAAAAATAATGTATAAAATCACATTGGAGCATATTGGAGCACATAAAGAGGATTAACGAAAAGTAGGGATACCTCTTTGAAGACCCGGTACCAATACTTAAGAACATGAGCAAATGCGTTAAAGGTACCACTATTTAATGAAATAAATCACAAAATATAAAATTCTAACAAATTGAAAGTAAAATGCAATTACAATTAAACCTAAGGATTAAAACAAACTCAAACCAACCTAGGGGCTAAAGGGTAAAATTGAAAGTTCTAACCAATGGAGGGGTAAAATTAAAAATTTACACAAGTCTTAAGGGGAAAGATGCAAATTAAACAAAGTAAATTGATGGGAAGCACAACAGTAAATTCATGCAAATATGGGGGATAAATTATAATTGTGAGACTGACTTAAAAGGAAACAAAATCTGGGGGGCAAATCTGAAATTTTGGAATTAAATAGAGAAAAGCAAAGAGTTTTTAGGAAATAGAGGACATTAACCAAAACTTTAAGGGCTAAATTGTAAACAGATTTTTGTTTTTATAATCAAAATAATCACAATCGATAATGATAACCCAATTAAAGCCAAAATAAGTAATTAAATCATCTTAACTGATTATGTTAAAAACTAACCAACAAAACTGATCTGATTCCTTAAGTTTAATAATTAATTAACTGATTAAATCTAAACAAAAATACATACAAAACAAAGAAATTATCCTAAATATCCCATTAATAAACCCAAATCCCTTGTTATTCTTCTTCTTCTTCTTCTCTATTTTCCCTATTTTCTTTCTCGCTCCCTCAATCAGACTCTCTCTTCTCCTTTCTTGTCCCTCGCCCTCGGAAAAGTATACAATACACCACGTGCATTGCCACGTGGTGTACTAGAACCAATAATTTATCGCCATGTGGCAATGGTGGGTTATACCTTGTATTATTTGGCGATGTGTGATTGGTTCTAGTGCACCATGTGGCACGCCACGTGACGCGCGTGGTGCACGCAATACTCACTCCTCGCCCTCTCCTTCTCTCTCTCTCTCTCTCTCTCTCTCTCTCTCTCTCTTACGCGTCTTCTTCTCTGTTTTCTTCTTGTGCTCGATCAAATTTTCTCTCTGCTTCCCCTTTCTTCTCACTGTTTCCTTCTATTCTCCCTCATCTCTTTCAATTTTCTTCTCCACCGCTCCCTCTCTGTTCTCTTCAAGCTCTTCTCCACACTCTCTGCGTCTATCTCTCTCCTGCCCTCACTATTCCCCTCAGTTTCTGTCGTTCTTCCCGGTCGCTCTCTCTCTCTTTTACTCACCGATTCCCTTCTCTCTGTCTCTCTCACTCTCTTTTCTGCTTTATTTCGAACAAGGGAGATGCGATTGGGAAGGGAAAATGGCATTTGGGTACTGAAATTGGGGCTGATTGTGCGTGTGTATTAGTAAGATTGCGTAGGAATTTTGTGATTTGTGTGTGAGTTTTTGTGTTCTTGTGAGAGTGTGGGATGGTTTTGGGCAAATTGGCATTGTGTTAGTGCTCTTCTGATGGCAATTGGGCTGGTGAGGTTAGTGGAAGTTTGGAAGCTTGCTGAGATGTGTTTGACTGTAGTAGGGGCGGACTTGGTTAGGACTTGGAACCTTGGATGTGGCGGTGGTTGATTGTGGTTTGCTGGTGACAGGGGAGGTGTGAGAATGGTGATTAGTAGCTGTTTTGTGACTGCTTTGGGAGGAATTGGTGGCGGTCTAGTTGGTTGTAGGTGGTGGTGGTGGAGCTTATGGCTTTGGTGGAGCTAGGGGTTTGTGTAGTTGTGGTAGAGGAGACGGTTGCAGTTGTCTTGTGGCGTTGGCAAGGGATTGTGGTGGTTTTGGAAAGTTTTTGGACTGCCAATGGTAGGGTGACATTGACTGGCTTTGCGATTACTTGTGATTGTTGGGCTGTTTGGACTGATGGTTTGACTATCAGTGTTTGTGACTGGTTTTTGATTGTTCTTCCTGCAGCTGATGATGGTTTGACGGAGGAGAAAGGGGGATTTGGTTGCTGATTGGGTAGTTGATGGTTTGCTGAGTCTGTTTATGATGGTTACTTGCTGGCTTTTTAGTTGCTGTTGCAGTAGTAATTGTGTGAGTTTGGTTGGGCTTTGTAGAGACTAATTGGGTGACTCGGTGGTGAGACATGCACGTGAGGTGGAAATTTCAAGGGATTGGAAAACGGTGGAAGTGGAAATGATGGTGGAGGAGTTAACGGTAGAGTGGGATTTGACTGGTGAGGATTAGGGAGAGACCTTGAAGGAGTTGAAGAAAACCAGAAAGAAGAACAGCTAGTAAAATCCCAGAACGTTTAAACTAAAAGAAAAACAAACATATTTAATTGAAATTCCAAATGAACACTTAAAATTAATCAAATTCACATAAAGCAATAGAAGAAACTGAAGCAAAATTAAAAGAAGAACTCACCTTTTTTGCTTGAATATTAATTTGCTGATGAACAGTAGTTGATTTTGAAAGAAGATGATGAACAGTGAATAACAAAATCAGAACTGATGGCTTATAGTGTGTGTAGTATGTATATTTTTTTATCTCAAAAGTGGATAAAAGTGTGATGTTTAGAGTTCCTAATTTTTTTCTCTTAGTTTTTTGCTGATTAAAGGGGTATTTATAAGCCACTTGTCTTGGTCTCCAAGAATGTTATAAAAGAACAAAAACACCACCGGTAATAAAAATACTAATTTTATTTAAAAAATATTTTTTAACTCCAAAAATTAAAAATTAATACAAAGAAATGACAGAAATCTCTAAAATTTTCAAAAAAAATTCAAAGTAGATTTCAAAAATAAAAGCTAGAGCTTAAAGCTGATAAAAACATGCTCGGGGTGTGAAATGACGATTTTGCCCTTGGACAATGAAAGTACACAAAAAATGGCTATTAGCCTCAAAAAATTACCAAAAATTAAAAATAAGCTTGAAACACTATTTATGACTCAAAATTTGACAAAAAATGAATTTAAACTGTAAAATGACGATTTTGCCCTTGGACAATGAATATTCACAGAAAAATAGCTATTAGCCTCAAAAAATTACCAAAAATTAAAAATAAGCATAAACACTAGAAAATGCATTTATGACTCAAAATTTGACAAAAAATGAATTTAAACTGTAAAATGACGATTTTACCCTTGAACAATGAAAATTCACAGAAAAATAGCTATTAGCCTAAAAAAAATTTACCAAAAATTTAAAATAAGCTTAAAACACCAGAAAATGCATTTATGACTCAAAATTGACAAAAAATGAATTTAAACTGTAAAATAACGATTTTGCCCTTGGGAAATGAAAATTTACAAAAAAAAATAGCAATCATTTTTGAAAAAATAAAGAAAATTTAGAAACATGCTTAAAGAATTAGAAAAATGAATTTGAAACTAAAAATGAGCTAAAATGGTGTTTAGGAGGTGAAATTACCATTTTGCCCTTGTGTTGGTAAAATATAAAAGAATACCAATTAAATCCAGAAAAATCATAAAAAATTAACAAATTCACATAAAAGTAAAAATATGAATTTTAAAACCCCCAAAACTTGATAGAAAAATACTTACAGATAAAATTACTATTTTGCCCCCCAGATTATTGAAAAATTAAAATTTGGCCCAAAAAATGCAAACATGCCCCCCAATGTTTGAAAATAAATAGTGTGTCAAAATTTGGTGTTTACATTACCATATGTAAGCATTGCATTGAATTTATAAAACAAATTTACGAAAAAGTTGTATTACCATATGTAAGCATTGCATTGAATTGATAAAACAATTGACGATGTTTCAAAAATTCATTTACAATCTGGATTGATGTATTTGGTTTCGAGATAAGATTTTATATATTAAAAAATTTAAATTGACATTTGATTTGAGGTGAATTTGAAATTCACCAAATTTAGCCCCTCAAATCCTTTCTCAACTAGTTGGTAGATTTTAAATCTAAATCAGAGGTGTGGATAAAGGAGTTGAATCTAAATCTATTTAAATCCACCTACCTGAACAATTAGTTAAGAGATTGCTTGAAATAATTATTTTTTAAACCCCTATCCTTTGATCATTTTTTTTTCAACGGAGGTAAGGGCTGTAGTAAATCAAACAAAAAACGAGGCTTCTCCATTTTCAAATATTTCTACTATTTTCTTAGAAGAAACTAATTTTCTACCATTTACAAGAAAAGGGCGAATGTGAAACTAAATTGTGTATTGGGAACATTTAATCTCTATTCTTAATTGAAACAGTTTAGAAGAATTTCAAAATCTCTAGACTGAATTGTCAATCATAGGCTATGTAAACAAACTTTAGAAATAATTATTGGTTTCTTTAAAAAAATTTCACTATTCAATGAAGACTTTAACCATTGAAAAGGGAAAGAGGAAAAAGGGAAGGATTGATAAATCAAATGGATAATTACAGATACCTCCCTTGAGGTTTCTAACAATTTCACGTAGTACCCCTGCAGTTTCAAAAAATACACAGACCTCCCTTGTCTATATAAAATGACTATAGTAACCTTAACATATTAATAAATTAAATTTTTCAATATTTTCTTTTTTCTTCTCTGTTCTAAATTTAGTAGACCTTCCTTCTTGTTTTTCTCCCACTTGTCTAACACTCTAAAATTAAATCCAAATAAATTCTTTCATCCCCTCCTAACAATTCTTGCTTCTTATTTAATAACCTCCGAGTAACAATATACTCGTCGCCTTGAGATTTTCAAATTTGCCTTAAGATGCAATTCTGCAAATGAACAAATTCTGATTTTGCTTTTGTGAAATTGAAACCTAAATGTTTAAAAGGGATTGGGTCTCGTGGTTGATGGATAGTATTCTAGAGATGTTGATGTTTATTATGGTAGTAATTGAACTTTGTTTTAGTTTTATATATAGGGTTGAAAATTTTTTCTTTTGAATTGAAACTTTAATAGTACAAAAAGTTAGACTTTTTAATACTTCAATAAATAGCATGAGATAGGGAGATGAAGGGAAAGTAGAAGTTTTATGTTGAGGAAATTAATAAAAATTAGTTTGGAGAGAATGAAATTAAATATTAATTGCATGAGGGTGTTTTAGATATATATAATTTTTGAATTAAGGTTTGTAACCAAAACAATAATGTCAGGGAAGGTATATGTAATTTTTGAAACCTCAGGGGTAGTAGGTGAAATTGTTAGATATCTCAAGAGAGAGGTTTCTGAAAATTTCCCATAATCAAATTAAGGATTTCACAGTTATATGGGTAATGCCTCTAACTGTTCAACTAAGACTTTAGAATAATTATTGATCCCTTTAGGGTACGTTTGGTTCGTGGGATGACACGGAATTGGATAACTAATCCCATGCCATCCCATGTTGGGTTGGTTTTTTCAGACAGTATTAATCATCCTGCATAACTAACTTAATCCCTTATTCATAGGATAAAATAATCCCTTGGGGGGGGGGGGAGTTGGAATTAGTTATCCAGGGATGAGTCGTACATGGGATAAAAAAATTTTAGACAAATTTAACATTATCCTTATCTCATAATCAAAACTAATCTGCCTTCTTTCCAAATTCTTTACTACAAACTTTATTTATTTAAAATACTATTTTTTATTCCTATTCTATTTGATTTATTTAAAATACTATTTTTTTATTCCTATTATATTATGGCTATTGCATTTATACTATTGTTATATGATAATTCTTATAATATTATTTGTTGAATTACCAAAAAAAAAGTAAATTTTCTAATTTCTATATTTATATTTTAGCATATTATAATTCTTAAATATTATTAAAATATATTTAGAATTACCAAATAAATATAATTATACAAATTTAGATGCAATTTAGTTAAAAAAATGATAATCTAGTCTTCAACCAAATATCGAATAACTCATCCCAGGATTCAACTTACCAAATCCATCACCAACCAAACACGAGACAGATGGGATTGTGAATCCTGGGATAACCTGTCCCAGGATTATTAATCTGGAGATGAGTCATCCCATCTTATCCTGTCAGTGAACCAAACAGATAGTGTTCTGATCGGTCTTTTCTAATCTCCACAAAAACTTAGCATCTAATTGTCACTACCATTTCTTTTTTCTCCTTTTGACAAAAAACCTCAATGTTCGTAATATGCCAAAATTTACAATCGGTTGCGCACATCAAGTTTTTCAAGGTCAAATAGTATCTGACCGATTGAGAAAAAAAATTCAACCTCGTCTTAGCCAAAATGTTTGCGCCCGAGTTTGATTCACGTTAAAAGTACTTAGCCAGCTCCCCCAGTACAGCTTCGTTGTTTTTCCAAATGAGATTGTAGTGCAAATGGCCAGAGTTTTTGCCTTGTTAACCAACTAAACAACAAGCTACGAATTTGATTCGTCTCTGACGTGATTCATTCCCAGGTCCAAGTTGTTTAAGGCCTATTCCACAATGCCCATAATTTGGCTAGTGACTAGAAGCCTGCCCAATTTTGATGCCAAAGCCAAAGATCGACAATCCTTGTTTATTTCAAATCAAACCACCTCCTCACTGAAGCCTGGGTCATCTCCTACTAACTCATTGGCATTTAATCCACTTGACACCTATCATAATGATAAACGGCTTGTCTCGCTGTGACCTTCTCTTGAATTCTCAAAACTAGTGTGGCTCCATCCCTGTAGGGGAAGGGAACCCATCGCTGTCTCAGTTGTGCTACTAAAGGCTCTGGGGAAATCGGAATAGGAGGGCACTCATCTTCAAGTGCTTACTTGCTTTCGGCAGTTATTCGCTCCGCACTTGGCTACCTAGCATTTACCGTGGTCACGATAAGTGGTACATTAGAGGTGCCTCCTTCCTAGTCCTCTATTACAAGGGAAAGGTCCTCTCAATGCTCTAATGCCCACACTGGATACCCAAACTGTCTCACGACGTTTTGAACCCAGTTCACGTACCGCTTTAATAGGTGAACAACCCAACCCTTGGAACATCCTATAGTACCAGGTGGTGAAGAGTCGATATCGAGGTGCCAAACCTCCCAATCATCTTGGGGAAGATCAGCCTGCTATTCCTAGAGTAACTTTTACCAGTTGAGTGACGGCCCTATCACTTGGCACTGTCGGATCACTCAGGTTGCCTTCATCCTTGCTCAATCAGTACACAAGCTTTAGCCCATTAATACTTTATATATGATTCAAATACCCACTACAACCAAGTTTTGCTAGTTTTCTTCAGTTTGCTTCAAATTTATGCAAGAAGCCAAGAAAAAGGCTATGTTTTCAAACTCGAACTGGGTATTGACTCAGTTAAACTCAAGGGTTAGGAGTTAACAAGTTCGACTGAGGGTTGATTCGAGATCGAATTGGATGATGGCATAAATACACCATATATACACACACACATTATTTTTTTTTTTCAATTTTAGCTGTCAATCAGAGTAAAAAAAGGTTAACGAGTTCAAAAAAATCATAACCAACTAAAAATATTAAAAAAAACTTAATTTTTTGGGGTCAAAACGATTTTTTCCCTAGTTAAACCCAGTTTTTAACCAAATTTTTTAAACTGACTCAAATCGGATGTCTAACTAGTTTTCAGTCCGATCGGTTCAACCAACCAATCTGGTCCCAAGTTTGAGAACACAGGAAACAAGGAATATTGAGATTGTTGCGGATCAATCCAATCCTGAAAGTTCAAATACGACAAACTACAGTAGTAGTATCGTTTATTGTGTGTTTACAATTTTTTGTGGTTACTTTGTTTCCCTATTGTTAGGATAATGATGTCGTGCTAAACATAGTTAAGTGGTCATTGCTCGAAAAAATTGAAGAAAAAATTGTAACACCATAGGCAAGCAGTGAAAAGAATGTGATATAACAATTAAAAATAATTTCAACAATTCAGTCAGGTCTTGGTCAAAAAAGAAAAAACAAAATGCATTTTTAGGAACTGATTTTACACAATAATTTTTCTCAACACCAATAATAATCCCACAATGAATGTGTACTAGTCGAAACATTTCAAAAACCCATAAGATTTTGGAATGCATAAACGTTATAAAAGGGTGAAAGTTGACACATGTAATAGGGATAATGTCTGGACACATAATGATATTTTAAGTGAGTGGTTCTTCTTCAATTATTTTGACTAGAAAGAGAGGCGGCTCTTGCTCAATTATTTTGATATTCTTATTCAGCACATCAGGGTGTTCTTGTTTGATTATTTTATTTGATTTTAGATTTTAATTTTAAAATTTAATTTTTTAATGTTCTCATTTGTTTTTGTGTCTAGATTATAGTTTTTTTAATAATAAAAAAAGTAGAAATTGAGAATTTGTCCAGAAGGTGCTTTGGCTGATTCTGATTAAACGATTAATTTTTACTGGACAAAAATATTCTTCCAAACTTAATCAAATTACAAGAGTAAGACCTAATCTTATATCGTTTCTCGCGTATCTCTCCACCCACGCCAAAACCTCTCTCTTCTGGTTTTGCTTCTCCAATCTATTTTCATCGTGGATTGAATGAAAGAATTTTCCCTAGTCTCCTTGCATTAAAGTAAGTCTGTCTTCTCTCATCTAAATTTATTATAGTCTTCCTTCAGTTTGTTCTTCGTGGTCTCTCATTTAAATTTGTAACATCCCTTCTCCTATGTGTTTTTAATTACAAAAGATTGAAAGTTCATTGGGAAGATTTTTTTCTACCCTATTTATTGAAATTAATGAAATCCAGGAAGCTAATTGTGCTCAGACAATTTAAGGCTACAACAAAAGCACATATACATTTCTCAAACATTAATAACTGCAAGGGCTTCCTGGCTTGAGTACACAAAGGATTCTCATCCAATAACTATCTGGGTGTAATAAACTTTGTTGAAGAAGACCTTGAGATAAGCCAACTTGAAGTTTAACAAGAGGCCTCCTACAACATAGAAGAAATAAGAAGCATTCGAGCTAACTCCCCTTTTAAGCTTCCAACGGTTATATTAGTAAAAAAACTTTAAATGACAGAGGTTGATACAGTTAAAATTATCAAGCTATAAAGGTTATAATAACTCATTTTTCCAAATGCACAGTTCTAGACTGACCATGGTTCTTTGTAAATCTTCATCAATACAAGGGATCTCACAAGTATACTTTCATGCAGCAACGTTTTCGGGAGTAACCTCGAGTGGGATAAGCATTTAGGTCTGTGCAGGTCATCGTTAATTAGCACCATGAGGGACGGTGACTGAAGGAAACCTTGAAAATAGTTAAACTGTCGCTTAGAGGAGAAGTTAGCATCTGTCCCCCTTTGAACACTTAGGGAAACTCTGGGCTGAGCTTCTTTTTTTTTTTTTTTTCAAAGTTAATGTTAGATTAGTTAGACATCCCAAAAACATCAAACGTAGTGATTAAATGATTAAACAAGTAAGTTAACACTTAAATTTAAGCTTAGGTTTCTTGGGTCCCGCTAAGGTTTGGGCTAAGCTTCTACTCTCACATATTGGCTCTTTGTAAATCTCAGGAACTTTCTCTCCTACATTATTGAGCGTCCGACACCATACTAAACGACTCAAGTGGGGCTTTTGAGCCACGGGAGAGG
>JAMWEH010001109.1:0-22930 GCA_024721245.1 Mitragyna speciosa | reverse complement strand
TGCTTTAAGAATCAAACATACATACTTGACACATAAAAACACACACAAGGCCGTCAGTTCCATTTCCTGGTTACTGTTCATCTTCAATCTCAAAGGCGTTTACTGTCCATCAAGCTTAAAAAAGGTGTGATCTTCTCTTCATTTTGATGCATTTTCGTCCATATCTTTTATGAAAATTTGGAATTATTTGTGTTTTTGTTTTCTTTCTTTGAATTTTCTAAGGATATTCTGATTTTTTCTTTTTACTATTTGCATTTTTCTGGTTTTGGGTTTTCTGTTTCTGGGTTCGTGTCTCCTGTCTTCTTTTGTTTTCTCACCACCATCTACCCTCTCTGTCACCGTGAATCAAAACCCAAATTTCTCTTGCCATCAGTCACTATGTAATTATCAGGTTCCCAGCCACTAGCGACAGCCATAAACCTCCTCTTTTAAACCTGCAACAAACAAACCAAAGATCACCTGAAACCACCCTCAGTCATCACAAAATCCACTCAAAACATCCAAGCAAAATCATCCCCAAATTGAAGTCAAGCAGCCCCACAAACAAGCACCGAAAATCAGACTCCTAAATTCCATTACCATGGCCAGCCACCAAAAATCAAGCAATAAACCACTGCGCACCCAAAATTAGCCCAAATTGCAGCGAAAATTAGAAAAACAACCACCAAAAGCCCCTCAAGCAGCCCTTAATCATCACCGCCAGCATTACCCCGCACAACCAACCCTCAAAAACATACCACAACTGCCATCTAAACCTCCAACAATTCTTTTCTACTGCCTAAATCTGTAAAGAAAACATCAAACACAGCCATTGAACCACCATTTTCCAACCTACAAACCCCTACACCCAAAGCAGTTCCAAACGACCCAAGTACAACCCCCCTCCCCCAGTCTCACATTCACAGACATCATCAGATTCACAACACATACACTTGCAAACACAAACACCATCAGATTCACAACACACACACATTACACACACAAATACACACAGACACAGGCACATTACAAACGTCATCAGATACACACAGAGCACAGATACATTTCACACACAGATACACACAGACACAGACACATTACACATGCATACACGCATAAACACACACATAGATGTACACAGTCCCATACATTAAACAGAAGTTTTTCCTGAACCTCCGGCAACCCACCACCACACAAATTGCTTGCAAATCAACAAATTCTCCGTCCAGCAAACCCATTCACCTCACATCAACACAGATTGCCTGCAAAAATGAAACAAAATCAATTCCACAACCACAATAAAATCCCTAAATCCCATCCCAATCAACCATAAAAGGTCACCACAAACGATCACTACACAAACACCCCTTAACGACCACAATTTCACAATCAGAGGGGAGGGGTAATTGGAAAGGGGTGAGAGATTGAGAGACAGAATCGAGAGAGAAGAGGGAGAGAGGCGGAGTGACTAGAGAGAAAAGAAAAGAGGGGCGAGAGAAATAAGAAAGAACAGAAAAGGGCAAAGCGTGAATAGAGAAAAGAGAGGATGGAGAGCGAGACAGTAGAGAGAGAGAAGAGAGACTGGAAGAAAGAAAAGAAAGGCAAAGGTAGAAGAGAGAGCAGGAGGGGAGAAAAAAAGAAAAACAGAGGGGAAGGAAGGAAACTGGCAGAGAGAGGGAAAAATAGAGGAGCAAACGAGACAAAGAGTGAAAAAATAGAAAGCAGGGGAGAAAGAACAGAGAGACAGAGAGAAAAGAAGAAGTTGAGAAAGAAGAAAAACAGAGGGATTTCTGGTGTAGAGAGAGGGGAGAGAAATTGAAAATCAGAGGTTGAAGATGATCGATTGAGGGATATGGAGGTATTCTTTAGTGATTTAATCGGTTTGATTGTTTGTTAATTGGTTTTATTTAGCTTAATTCAATTAATTATTCTAGTTAATTAAGCTCATATGGTTGATTAATTGAGCATTATGTTTTGCTTACCTTTTATTTTTCTTAGGCTAATTTTGGTTTAGTTTAACTGATTATGATTTAGTTTGGGCTAATGTTATTTAGTTTTTACAATTTAATTACTTACCTTAATTAATTAAGTTATTTTTGGTTAATCGAGTTAGTTGGTTTAGGATTTTCTGTATCAGTCCTTGAGCTTTGAGGCGCCTTAAGTGTGTCCCTAAGACTTTTTGCTTTTTAGCAATTTAGGTCCCTCCCTTTTATATTGACCCCCTTTAGGTTTGATTTCTTTCAATTAAGTCTTTATTAATTGCAATTGAGCTCCGTTAGTTGCTGAAATTTATATTTTTGTGCCATACTTGTTAAAATTTTGGTTTTGTCCACCCAGTTTACTTTAATTTTGCATCTCTACTCAATTAGATTTATTTGTTTTATTTTACCCCCGAAGTCTTATAGAATTTTATTCTCAGTCCCATTAGTTGTTATAATTTACTATTTGCCCCCAATTTGCGGTAATTTATATTTTTGCCCCTAGATTTGTCTAGATTTTTAATTTTTGTCCCGACTAGTTTAAATTTACTATTTGGCCCCAATTTAGTCTACTTTTTGTTTTCCCCCTCTAACTTGCTATAATTTACATTCTTCTAATGTGTTATCATTTGTATTTTACGCTTTATTTTATTAAATAGTTGTCCATTTAACTTGTGTGTTCGTTTTTAAGCTTTGATACTGGGTCTCCAAAGAGATATCCCAACTTCTTGTTATTTTCCTCTTTATGTGCTCTAATATGCTCCAATGTGATTTTATGTATTATTTTTTATTATTATTTGTTTATTTCTTATTTTATATACTTGTTGCGTATTTATGTAGTTAATTTGTTTAATTTTGAATTTTTATTCTTTTGGAAAAATATAATATTTTGTATTTAGCTAGTCAATGTAATAGTTAGGTTATTTTTCTCATATTTTAGCAAAAATTGTGTAATTAGAAAGAAAGTGTAATAGATAGGGCATTTTAAATTTCCCCTTAAATTGTAGATCAAGCCCCTTGGTGTAATAGTTAGGATTTATTTGCTTTTGCGTGCTTATGTGTTTATTTCTTTTACCGCTTTCCTTAGGATTTTTGCATTTAGAATATTATACTTATGTGTTATGTGCTCCTATGTGATCGTACATGTTTTTATATGTTTAATTTGCTTTTAATTCACGCTTTAATATTTAAATTCATGTTTTATGTTATTCCGTCACCACACTAGTCCAACGCTAGTTGTGGCTTCATTCTTTTCCCGCTAGTCCAACACTAGTGGGATTTTTTAGAACGGGCTAGTCCAACGCTAGACCCTTAAGGCATTTTAGTGTCAAGTGCATTCATGTGTATTTTACATCCCACTTCACACACTTTTAGTTTTCTTTCCATTTGGCATTATTGATTTTATTATTATTTATTTATTATTATTATTATTTTGACACATCTTCAAATCCATGACATCTAGGTTGCATTTCACTTAGACTTTAGGTCATTTTGTGTGATCCGACTAGAAATAGTCGCCTACTCACGTGAGAAGCGGTGGCGTACATGCCGTTTCCCTCTTCGTGAATAGAAACATTCAGTCACGAGAATATTAGTCCCCCGTACCCGTCATGTTGCATACCCACCATCTTTCTTCACTTACTATATATTATTATTTTATTTTCTTTTTGCATCGCATTTTTGCATAAACACTCGTGACTCCCTAGGGGCCTCATTCCGGGTTTCGCAATTAATGCAATAATATCAACCAAGCCTAGTTCACATTTAGACTTAGGATTTGCATTCATATAGATACATCCGAACGCGATATAATCCAGGGTTAATTTAGGAAATTTTGATTAAACCTCGCAACTAGCCTCGGCTACATAGAAAGGGTACCTTAGGTGCAAGTCTTTGCCTTCCCTTTCTTCAAATGTGACTCTCGGACCTTTTTTTCTCGTTTTTCGTAGACCGGAGTCGGAAAAGGGTTTTAAATAATTTTTCTAAAATTTTATTTTGTTTAAACGATTTTTAGTATCAAGTGGCGACTCCATTTTTTAAAATAAAACCCTTTTTCAAATTAAGTTGGCCAAAACTGTCGCATTTCTTAGTCCCGGTCTTATTTTCTTTTAAAAAATCATTTTTTACTAAATCACACTTTTTCACTAAAACATGATTTCTTCTCACACACGCACGGTTTTTCAAAAACTCTATCTTTTCAAAAGGGTCACCAGACTAGACCGTCTTTTCGGGAAGAGACAGTCACGACTCCTCTAGTACCCTTTTGCTCATGATTTTTTAGGACGCGACAATATCCACATTTATCCATAGGTCAACATTTAGTCCCAAATGTTAAACAATCTACAACAAAATAGTTTTGCTAATAAAATAAGCTTGTGAACACTCACTAGTACAATTAAAAAGTTCGTCAAGTTCCTCCGGCATTCCTTGAGCTCAATTATCAGATGTACCTATTTTAATATGCACCAAAAGATCACTATACAAATCAAAGTTGGTTGAAATAATACAAGAATGAGGGTTTTTTAGAAAGAATCTGTAGACTAAATATGTGGACCTAGGATCATGGATTCAAGGTCTGATACAAACTAGTAGCCCTAGATGGTGATTTTTGGGGTCAAATTAGCGGATCTTGTCTACAAATTCATGACTAGGGTTTGTCCTAGCAGGAATAACTTAGGTTCTACTCAATGAAATTTCACAATTTCGGTACTCCCGAAAGCTAGACTCAATTTGCAATAATTTTCATGAAAAAAAGAGTTCTAATTTGGATATAATCCATTCAAATTCCAACCACAAGTTAATTCAATGTCAACCCTACTAGTATAGAACCAGGTTTCTAGTCCAATCAAGTACTAGTTTTCAACTGTATATAACTTTCAAAATATAGCTCACATGAGTATAACATTTACATGTTTGGAAACTACAATTCAAGCACTACAATTTCATGATGAACTTCATTTCATATCCACATCTCAACATGTTCAAAATTAGGTCAATTACTATCGCACACATTAAACCTGGAAAGATATATTGATATATCTATATATATATATATATATAAGTAATTTAACACATAAAATTTGGTTAATTAAGGGCAAGCCATCACATTCCTTCCTCCTTAAAAGAATTTTGTCCTCGAAATTCCAACATGTATTCATGAAAAGTTCAAGATATCTTTTTTTTCTTTAATTTCCTCTTTTGGTTTCCATGTCGTTCCTTCTGTACCATGATGCTGGCATGATACATTCAGATGGGGGATCTTATAATTCCAACTCTTCTTGCTATATAATGTGTCTAGCTTTAGGTTGATACTTCTTTAGTAATGAAACATGGAAGACATTGAGCATTCTAGATCGTTGCACTGGTAATTCAAATTGATAGGCCACCTTTCTAACATGTTGTAATATTTCAAACGGCCTTAGATATCTCGGGCTCAAGTGCACCTATTACTCTTGTAGTATAGTATAAGTGAATATCGATTGTCATTATTATAGGGACTATGAGTACTAGTATTTGATGCGTGATGGAGAGCGAATAGCCAAGATCACCTCGAAGATTTCCAAACCAACTTGTTGAACTCACAAAAACTATTGGAATCTGTCTAAAGCCCCCGATGAAATAGAGTTGTTTGCCTCAAAATTCTCTCAACTTCATCAGAAGCCTTCCCTTTAGATGCAACGAGACTTCTACACAACTCATGTGTAGACTCTTAATTGACAGTCTAAAGAATTGGAATTAAAGCTATTGAAAAGAATCTCTAAGCATGGAAGATTGACCACCACAAGGGATTTCCTTAATAAGATCGGGAATAATTTTTGGTTAAAGAACTAAGAAGCACAATTTTCAATAGAGAAAGCACTCAATATTATTGATAAAAATTATGATCTAAAAAGTTATCCAAAGTAGCCTTTTAATAGGCTAAATCCTTACAATAAAGAGTTAAATCGATAATTGGAAACTTGCACTAGTCATAACTTATTACAAATATCCTATCATAGAAGTTACAACTCAAAAAAAAAAAATTCAATGAAAAACACATGAATAAAACATAAAACAGTAAAATTCTGAGTTTTGAAGCGTAGCTGTGAGTGAACCCACAGTGCGGCTAGTCTTGTGGCTTCACTCCAAGTTTTGCTTCATGATTTGAACCGTCTGATCGTATCCACAATTGAATCCACATCGTAGGTTCAGTCAGAACCATTGTTTGGCCTCTATTCCTTGCCAGATTGATCATCTTGCTCAACCCACATATAATTAATCATTTTTGTAGCCATACGAGCCTTAATCTAATGAACTTCTTCTTCTTGCAAGTTCATGGGTATACCTTGAAGAACTTGCTTCATTTCTTGGATGTAAGCCTTGTTATTGGCCCTCCAATGCCTTCCAACAGATCCTTAGGACTTATGACTTCCATGGAAGCTCTTTGGACTCTATTATTCTCTCCTTGCTAAAAAAGATTTGCCCTCGAATTGCCTATATCATACAAAGAAAGATCAGCCACATTAAAAGTAGCACTAATATTCTCATACTCACTTGGCTAATCAATCTTGTATGCATTTTCTCCAATCATTTTGAGTACTTGGAATGGTCCATCTCCTTTTGGGTTCAACTTGGACTTCTTTTGTTGAGGAAATCTTTCTTTCCTCATATGAACCCAAGCCCAATCACTAAGCTTAAAGATGATCTTTACTTGTCCCTTATTGGTTTGCTTGGCACATTACTGGTTCTTCCTTTCAATGTTGGCCCTCACATTGGCGTGCAACTCTCTAACAAATTTAGCCTTTCTTTTGCCATCCAAGTCTATAATCTTATTAGTTGGCAAAGACAAAAGATCTAAAGGAAATACAAGGGTTAAAACCATAAACCACTTCAAAAGGTGAAAATGATGTAGTAGAATGAACAATGCAATTTTATGCAAACTCTATGTGTAAGAAACACTTTTCTTAACTTTTCAAGTTGCGTTGTATTATTGCCCTCAAAAGTATAGTAACTGTCCTATTGACTACTTCAGTTTGCCCATCTATTTGTGGATGTGTGATAGTAGAAAATAGACGTTCAGTTTCTAACTTATTTCAAAGTGTGTGCTAGAAATGGCTAAGGAACTTAACATCATGATCACTCACAATGGACTTAGGTAACCCGTGCAAACGTTTAACCTTTTTGAAGAACAAGTCTGCAATGTGTGTGGCATCATTGGTCTTAGTGCATGCAATGAAATGCACCATTTTAGTACCCCTATCAACCACAAAAAAATGCTATTGCTACAACTTTGAGACCTAGGAAGCTCTAAGACCAAATCCATGAAAATGTCAATCCAAAGTTGAGTAGGAAGAGGTAAAGGAGTGTAAAACCCATGCGGCTGAACCCTAAACTTCGCTTGTCTGTATGTAATGCACTTTTCACAAATTAATTGCATATTATGCCTCACGTTAGGCTAGAAAAAGTGATTATGCAGAATACCCAAAATCTTGTTAATGCCAAAATGCCCCATGATACCGCCCCCACGAGGCTCCTTTATTAACACCTTACGAATGGAACATTTAGGCACGCATAATTTTATCTTTCTCAAACAAAAACCCCTTATACCTATAGTAGTTCCCATATGTACCCTTAGCACACAAACCCCATGCTTGGCTAAAGTCAATGTCTTCCTCATACAAATTTTTAATAAACACAAAACCAAATAATTTAGTTTTGAAAGAGGAAAGGAGTGCATATATCCTTGACAAAGCATCAGCCACAACATTTTCCTTACCTTATTTACATTTGATCACATAAAGAAAGGTCTCTATGCACTCGAGCCACTTGGTATGATACTTGTTCAACTTGCCATGCGATTTCAGGAACTTCAAATTCTTGTGGTCAGAATGGATAATGAACTTCTTAGGCCATAGATAATGTTGCCACGTTTGAAGTGTACGAACCAAGGGGAAGAGCTCCTCATCATATGTGAGGTAATTCAATGCCACCTCTTGTAGCTTCTCGCTAAAATATGCAATTGGTTTATTCCTACATCAAAACAGCTATACCAATTTCTGAAGCGTCACATTCTATGTCAAAAACTTTATCAAAATAAGGTAGGCATAACAATCATGCATTAATCAATTTCTCTTTTAACAAATTAAAAGTACGTTCATGCATATCATCCTACTTAAATTCTACATTATTCTTAACAAGCTCATTAAGAGGTGCAAAATGGAAGAAAAATCATTTACAAACCTCCTATAAAAACTTGCTAAGCCATGAAATGAGCATATGGTGTAAGCCAATCACATATGGCTTGTATCTTAGACTCATCCACACTAATGTCATGAGAACTAACCACAAATCTCAAGAAAAACAAAATGAGCATTTCTTGAGATTAGCATACAATTGATGTTCTTTTAACACAAGAAAGATAAACCTTAAGTGTTCAACGTGCTCATCCATTGATTTACTATATACCAAAATATCATCAAAGTAAACTACCACAAATTTTTCAATAAAAGAACGACGAAAAATATAGTTCATTAGGCACATAAAGGTACTAGGAGCATTACTTAAGCTGAAGGGCAACAGTAACCACTCATATAACCTATATTTATTTCTAAAAGCTGTTTTTTCATTCATCACCTTCTTTCATTTTAATTTGGTAGTAGTCACTTTTAAGATCAATTTTAGAAAACAATTTGGACCCATCTAACTAATCAAGCATACCATCTAACATAGATATAGGATGATGATAATTTACTGTGATTTTATTGATGGCCATACAATTTATGCACGTTCTCCAAGTACTATATTTCTTTGGCATAAGTATCATGGGTACGCAGCATGGACTCAGACTCTCTCTCATGAACCTTTTCTCCACGAGTTCATCTACTTGCCTTTGGATCTCCTTAGTCTCCTCAGGATTCGCTCTATATGCAGGGCGATTCAAGATTCTAGTGCCAAGCAAAAAGTCAATCTGGTGCTCAAATCCTCAAAGTGGTAGTAGTCCACATGGGATGTGCTCAGGAGAAAATCTTCAAATTCTTGAAACAAAAACACCATAACACTAGGAAGAAAAGGGCTAATAGCATCTATAGAAAAGAACACATCCTTGTGCAAAAGTGCAAGTAATTAGTGCCTAGCTAATAATGCACTTTGGACCTCACTTTTACATGCAAAGGCATTCATTCATTTATTTTCCCTAACTATAATCTCACCCCTCCCCCCCTTTTTTCTCTTTCTCACCACTCAAAACCTCACTCTTCTGTTGCACACTTGTTTCTTTTACTTCACTCTTCTCTTGCTCTTTGTGTGCACTCTTTTCTTTCTTCCTTATCTTGCACTCTCATGTGAACCTCACTTGGTTTGAACAAGCCTCAAACGGCTTCAACAGTGCTAAGATGTACTGCTTGTTTTTTCATGTGAAGGCATACCGGTTCTTATAAAGGGTTGGCAATTAAACCCATAACCCAACAACCCGCCCAACCCACCCACTAATTTTAAAAGATGGGTTGGGTCAGTTGGGTTATGGGTTTTGTTGGGTTGGGTTAAGAAAACCCAACTTATTTACTGGGTGGGTTGGATTTTTTATTTGGGTACCCATTACCCAACTCATATAAATATAAATAGTGGAAGTGAACCCAAAAATTCTCATAAATCTCCCAAACTCCTTCCTCAAGTTTCACACACTTGCACACACTTTTCCACACACACAACACCAAACTATAAATAAATAAAAACAAATTCTTCACATTCAACAAAATTTTGCCTTTTTCTCCAAATCTCTCTTCAGCCATTTGCAAAATCTAAACTATTGTAAGTAAAACTCTCTCTGGCATTTGATTTTTCTTTTGTAATTTTTTTGTCAATTAATTGTTTGTTATGTGCTAAATTTTGAATATTTTCTAAAATCTTTGTGAAATTTTTGGTGTTTTGAGTTGTTATTTAATTTAGGGAGATCATTTTGCATTTTCTTAGCGAACAAGCCCAGAAGTCTCGCTTACAATTTTATTATTATTTCTGTATTTTTTTTGTCCAATTAAATTTTTTTAGGCAAAAAATATTTTATTTTGAGATATATTTGGTGTTATTTTGTTTTTGAAATTTTTGGGATATATTTTGGTAGGGATATTCAACTTACTGTTGTTTTGTTTTAGCACATACAGTATATATTTAGTTTTGGATCATTTTTTTGGCATGGTCAAATGAATATCCGGGAATAAATCGAGCCAGATTTCATTAATAAAAATTGCACTTCAACTAGGATGTGATAAGTTAAAATGAATAGCTTTTCACTATAAAAATTGAGAATTTCTTCTAATTTTCGAGCAATTATTGAATCATGAGGCCACATCACCTGATCATAATTAAGTACATAGTATTTTTTTAATTGTTGTCCCTTTTTATTTTCCTCCACTACCCTAGAAAATCCTAGGCCACCAACCAAAGGTGTTATGTTGTAGTAACCATTCAAATGATTGAATAATTAGAAGTGTGTGTTTGTATTTGTGGAAGTGTTTTAGTGTAGCGAAAATATGTTTATATATGGAAAAATGTATTTATATGCGTGAAAAAATCATTTTGTAATCATTTTGTAGTGTGTAAATGTGTGTGAAAAAGTATTATGTACCAAAATTTATAAAATAATATATTGGGTCATATTTGGGTCATGGGTTTGAGTTAACCCAATATGACCCAACCCAATATTAACCCAATATATAGTTGGGCGGGTTGGGTATAACCCATTTAAATGAAAACCCAATACCAACTCGCCCAAAAACCAGCCCAACCCGCCCAATTGCCTCCCATACTTATAACCATTGTAAGTCACCTTACAATCAAACTGCCACAGTCGCCCCAAAAGAATATGGCATGTGTTCATTGGGATGATGTGACAGAGAATATCGTCCTTGTACTTGCCAATGGTGAGGGAGACAAGTACTTTCTTGTAACCTTAAGATCCCCTATATCAGATAGCCATTACAGGTAATATGGCTTCGGATGCCTTAAAGTGGCCAAGTTCAGCTTCTCTACAAATAAAGAACTGGCAACATTAGTACAGCTACCACTATCAATGATAATGTTGTATACCTTGGTTTGTACTATACATCTAATGTGGAAAATGTGCTTCTTGTGTATCTCATGATCTTCCTCCTTTGGCTGAATGTTTAAGGCCCTCCTCGTGATCAAGGCATCTCCAACTGGTGGCTTAGTATACCTCAGCCTATCATCCTCTTCATCACTTGAACCCTCAAGTGGAGGCATCTTATCATCACTGGAAGTAACGGTTTTGATGTCACCATTATCTAGCATCACCATAGTATGCCTATTGGGACATTGAGATTCAATATGGCCACGTCCCTGAAACTTGAAACATTTGATCTTCCTTTGATGCTTCGGTGCTTCCTCATTCTTAAGCGGCACCTTTGATAAAGATATAGCTTTAGCTTTCACAACCTTCTTAGGCTTTTGAACCACATGGTCATCTCTCTTCTCAACAGTACGCAATTCTCTCAATAGACCTTGACTTGATAAACCGTCAAAACCATGATTAGAAGGGCAATTTTGAGCCTTCTTGGCCTTTAATTGCCTTTCACTTTCTCATCTTCTCCACCAAATCTTTAAGCTCCACATAATTGTGTAATTCCATTATCTCTAATATCTCAAGATTAAGGCCATCTAAGAAACGAGCCATAGTTGTCTCATCATCCTTGTTTGCATTAGCTCAGATCAACATCATCTCCAACTCCTTGCTATATTCACAACTGCCATCGATCTTTGCCTGAGTGTTTGCAGCCTCCTGTGTAGATCCCTAGAAGAGTGGCTGGGATGAATCTCTTTTTCAAGATCAACTTCATTTCCTTCCATGTGCTAATTGGTGGTTTGCGATATCTGCTTCTACATTTGACTAGCTAGTCCCACCATATGCTAGCATAGCCAGTAAATTCTACTACAGCTAGTTGCACCTTCTTCATCTCGAAGTAGTTATGAACATCGAACGCATGATTAACCTTGCACTTCCACTTCAAGTATGCTCCAGAATCATTTATTCCCTTGAAAGTTGGAATTTGCATCTTTATACTACCAAGGTCGCTATCTTGGTTGTTTTGAACCCTTCTCTCTCATTGGGTGATTACATCATCATACTTGGACTCTCCATATCCATAATCCTTCTCAAACATAGGATTCTTAGAAACCTTAGTTTGACCGTTAATGACAAAACTCCATGCCTTCCATTCTAATATTCATTTGAGTAGATTGCACTTGAATAGCTTGCCACATAGACTTCATATTAAAATTTTGCTCTACACGTTTGTAGGACATGGGGAATATAACATGCAAGAAGATATTAGCATAAAAATAACAAATAAACAAGAGAAGAGCCTTACTTCACTCCCTTAGTGTTTACACTCAACTCTTGTATATTACTCAAGTTATGACTTTTACCCAATATTGTGCTCACCCCTAAACCTTTTGCCACTCTTGAGAACACTTCTTATAAGTTATTTAATAAAAGCCCACTCAATTAAATCTCCGCTCAATTAAATCTTACCAAGAACCTAGAGCAATTAGTCCAATACAAGAATAGGGGGAAAAAAAAGAGTACAAGAATAGCAAGATATAGAAAGCTTAGAGAAAAGGCTTGATTCACAAAGGTTTCAAAGATAGCAAGGGAAGCAAGATTAAGACTCAAGAACACAAATTATGACACTTGAATGTGTGGTTCCTTGTGTGTAAAATAATTCTTTCTTAAAAAAAAAATAGTGCAAGAAATAATTCTTTATGAAAAACTAAAAAACTCCAATTTACTAGACCAATCATAATTTGGTCTAAGTTCCCTCTAAAACTCAAACACAAATCAAGACCACAACAGGATTGAATTTTCACTTCAAGAAACATGCCAAAAACACTTTCCCTTTTGCTCAAGTTCACTCCAAACCATATTAGAATTGTACTTTCATTTTTTCTTTTTTCACTAATGCACGGCTTTTACCACCAACTTGTGCACGTGCCTCTTTTTTTTTCCCCTTTTAACAACTCAAAACGCAAATCAAACACAAAACTCTTGGAACTCCTTTATGAAAAATTCATTTTTCACCAAAGTACCACAAGAAAACACAAGATATCACACAAAGAAACAAGAATAACCACAAGAAACCTAGAATTCTTTATTTTTAGACAATCAAGAATGACTCTGAAAAACCTAAAACAATTTTAGGATAACACAAGAATAGAATTTAGGGACAATAAATGACACAAAACAATCAAAGAAACGTGAACAAGGAAGCAAGAAATGACACAATAAACAAGACACAAGGGACGCAATTTTGATAAAGAAAAAGAAAAAGATATACCCAAATTTTTCAACAAAAAATTGGGTTAGAAAACTTGAAAAAATCAAGGAATTGGCTCTAATACCAATTGATGCGTGACAGAGAGTGAATAGCCAAGAAGATTCCAAAACCAAACTCATTGAACTCATGAAAACTATTGGAAACCGTCCAAAGCCCTAGATGAAGTGGAGTTGTTTTCCTTAAAATTCTCTCAACTTCGTTAAAAGCCCTCCCATTAGAAGCAAGGAGACTCCTGCACACCTTGTGTGTAGGCTCCTAGTTAACAGTTTAAATAATTGGAATCAAACCTATTGAAAAGAATCTCTAAGCGCGGAAGATTGATCACCACAGAAGATCCCCTTGATAAGATCGAGAATAGATCTTGGTTAAAGAACTAAGAAGCACAATTCTCAATAGAGAAGACACTCAATATTATTGATAAAAATTCTAATCTGAAAATTTATCCAATTAATAGTCTAAACCCATAAAATAAAAGCTAAATCCCTAATTGGTAACTTGCACTAGTCATAACCTATCACAAATATTCTACTATAAAGGTTAAAACTTGAAAAAACCATTGAAAAACACGTGAATAAAATATAAAATAGTAAAATTCTAAAGTTTTGGACTGTACCTGTCAATGAACTTGTAGCGTGGCTCCCATAGCCTCACCTCCAAGTTTTGCTTCGCAATTTGAACCTTTGACCGTATCCATGACTGAGTCTGCACCGTGGGTTCGGTCAGAACAATTGTTTGGCCTCCATTCCTTACTCGATTGATCATCTTGCTCAAACCACAAATAATTAATCATTCTTGGTGCCATGTGAGCCTTAATCCAATCAACTTCTTCTTCTTGCAAGTCCATGAGACCTTGAAGTGCTTGCTTCATCTTCTTGGATCTAAGCCTTGTTGTTGGTCCTTCAATGCCATCCAAACTGATCCTTAGGACTTCTAACTTCCATGAAAGCTCTTTGGACTCTATCAGTATCTACCTTAAATTTATTACCTAACCTACACAATGAATAATGAATTGTATATCAATATTTACCTTAAATTTATTACCCAGCCTACACAACAAATAATGAATTGTATTAAGTATTGCTTAATGAAACTAAATTAATAAAATTAAATAACAAACAAGAGGTATTAGCACAACAAGTGAATTAGCTTATAGAAACAAAAACTAGACGTAGAATCTCCCTAACCCTTATTGTTAGAATTCGACCTCAATTAATGAAATTTTTCACAATTGATTTGAGCCACAAAACCCTAACTTAAGCCATAATCTTTCTCAAATAATATGACTCCTACTCTTTTGGTTCATTGATTGGAATCTCTTCTCAAATTAATATCCAAACAACCCTAAACACAAGCAAAATACAACCGTAAACTATTTTTTTTCGAGCATACACTAACACTTATATTTTAATTTCATTAATTAAGAATTGATATTTTTTTCGTTCTAGTTAGTATTTATAGTGCTAATTAGTACCACAAATGAGAAAGATCGTGAAAACCCTGAGCTCATTTTGAGCTGGCTTGGCTAAAGGTTGAGGTACATTTTCTTTCAGACCCTCTAGTGCGAGTATAAAATCTCGTACTTAGGATTTATACATAAATTAAGATTATTGGCTTAACGTGATGAAAACTTGTTTATTGATTAGATATTTATATTAGGCACATTATTGATTCATTGGCATTTTTTATAGCGTAATTTAGGATATGTATTGCACCAAGTATGAAAATAGATTTATTACTTAGTTCATTTATATCCTAATATATAATTTCATTGTTTTATTCCTGTGTAGAATTTATTATCACTTCTTACATCATTTGCATTTGCACACACAAAGAAGAATTCACAGAATTTTAGAATATTCTATACTTTACATGATTATTTACATATTTTCATTATCACACACTAGCACTCTTGTATGTCTTTTTATTACTTTTTACATGCATACATGCACTATTAATTAGACATTTAATTGATAAATTTTAGATTTACATTTGGAAGTGTAAATTAATCCGGGCAATCAATATCAATTGGGTATAAAAGAATGCTAAGATTGAAATTAGGTAGCCCCTAAATATCCTTTTCCTCAATTGAGACTCCAACTACTTTTGTAAACCATCAATCATCTAGTTTAGAGTTTTATATTTTATTCCTATTTTTATTTTCATTTTTTGTTTTATCCTTTACCTTTAGAATTGTAGGTTTTGCAGTCATGACAAAGGAAATTTTAGTTATATTTAATATCACCCATTATTAAGGAAATTTCAGTATATTTAATATCACCCATTATTTTCTCAAAACTATATTTTTAAATCAATTTTCATTTTTCAAAAAACCTTCATAGGTCTTAGGTGCTTCGATACACCTACCTATATTGGTGGATGACTTGACTTTTCAATTTGAGAAACATTATTCTAGATCCTCCCTTTTTAAGATGTGTATTTTTTCTAGTCCACTGGAATAGTCGCATTAAATCACACCTCATTTTATTAGGCAGTGGAAAATTATGAATTCATCCTTCATCTCCTATTTACTTCTCATGCCTATCGAGGCAAAAAGTAGAGCGCAATAACTTGGTGACTCAACTAGGGAATCACAAGAGTGTCTAAGCCCTCGCTGTAATTGTCTTCTCAATTCTAATCCTTTTATTTTATCAAATTGGATGTTATTATATGGCATTTAAAAAATTTTGTAATTTGATCACAAGGACTGTCTAGGTAGATTATATTTTGCTTTTTAGCATATTGATGCAATTTTAGTAAGATTCTTATATGTTTTGTACATGGCAGAGTAAGCTTTTTGTATGCCTTACTTTTGACATTTGTTGTTTGTATTCTTTACCATATCATTTTCAGTCGTGTATGTTTTAGGTAATATTTGTGCAGTTTAGCTAGCTTTGATATGCTTACATTTAGATTGCATTCTTATATTATTTGTGCATCTTTGCACCATTTTTTTTGCACTTTTTAGTCTTCATAGATGTAAATATCATGTTCATTAGCATGCATATACATATGATCTTAAATTTTTGGTGTCTTGGAATGATCCCAAATAGCTAATTTGATTGTTAACTTTTCTTCTTATACAGTGATTTATTTTTGGCTAAATCACAAAATGGCCCTCTGTAATATTACATCAGTAACAAATTACCCCACAATTTAGAAAACATAAAAATTACCCCTTTGGATTCACTACAAAAAAAAATCAGGTTTTTGTGACAACAAGTGGTTGTCACAGAAAATCAAAAAGGCTTCATTATAAGATACAGTGACAACATTTTCTAACGTCACAAGGTTGTCACTAATTCTATGTCACTAATGCTTCAATGTGACAACAATTAGGAGTCGTCACAAAAGCATAGTATTCAATGATAACAAAAAACTCATCACTAAATGTTCGCAATTTATGACAACTTTTTTGTCACTAATTCACCTATAATCTTGTCACAATACGAAAAAAATCATCACAAATACTACTCAGTAGTGACGACTTGTGCATGTCACTAAAGTCTTGTTCATCTATGATGACAGTTATTTCATCACAAAAGCATAGTATTCGATAACAGCAAAAAGTTATCACTAATAGTCATGTTCATCTGTGACGACTATTAATGTCATAACAGAAGCATTGTATCCAGTGACAACAAAAAAGTCATCACTATATATTAACAATTTGTGATGACTTCTCTTGTCACTCATTGCCTTAGTTTTGTTATAAATATTGCACAAGTCATCACAAATAGCAACTCAATAGTAACGACTTACTTTCTTGTCACAGCGTAAAAGTGACAATCTTTCAAATATTGTCACTAAGCTTTGTTTAAAAAACTAAATTCTAATATTGTTATAAAAGACCTGTTTGAACGATTTGCAACCAACATGCCAAAAAATAATGGGTGTGTTTGGATGACATATTTGGTCAAATTATTTAGAATAATTATTTGGTCAATTTTTGTTGACCAAGTAAGAAAATTTGAAAAGTGTTTGACTAGAAAAAAAATTGTTAGATTTGTGTTTGGATAGTGAATAATTTTTGGTTGACTTTTTTAAAAAGTTGAAAAGTGTATGAATTGTGAAAAAGTTTTTGGTTTGTTTAAAAATTTTGTAACAACTTTAGAGACTTTTTACTCAATTATTCACAAAAGCAATTACGTTTATATTCAAGATCTACTTAGAAAATTGAAAAAATCGCAAGTAACAAAATGAGATCCATTGTCGGTAGGTTTTGTGATGGATTTTGTGGAACGAGCACTGATGTCGGATGCTTGTAAAACGACGAGTGCTTGGTAAATTTTTAACTTTCAGACAGTATCGGACGCTCGTAAAATTACTAGCTGTCCGATATTAGTGCTCAGTTTACAAAACCTACCATAAAACCCACGACAATGGATCTCATTTTGTTATTCGTGATTTTTTCCAATTTTTCTAAACAAATTTTAAATGCAAATGTGCTTGCTTTTGTGAATAATTGGGTAAAAAGTTACTAAAATTGTTATAAAGTTTGAAAAACATTTGAAATTTAAAATGAAAATATTTGGTGGAAAATTTGAACCATTGTTTTTGAAAAAGGTGGGAAAAAATTTTTGGTCAAAATTTTCTTGACTTATGGCCAAATAATTTTTCAACTATCCAAACACATTTTGAAAAAAATTTTCCAAAAAATTCCAAATAATGCCATTCAAACACACCCCAATATTAGACTAATATATATATATATATAATATATATATATATATATATATATACATATCCATCATTACATCAATATAATATTTACAAATCTCACATCATTTCAAGTGTTAGTAGCCTTATCATTTCAAGTATTAGAGAAACAATCCCTACTCTTGGTTAGCCAATTGGAATCTCTTCACAATTAACACCCTAATTAAATGCTTTAAGATTAATGGTTTCTAATTTATCAAGACTTTTTCAAAACTCACAAAAGGGACAACAATTCATGGAACCCTATCTCTAGTGGTTCATTCAGATTACCTTAATTTGTGAGGTGATTCATTCATATGTACAATCTCTCAATATACCTATACAAAATCAACCATTGAATCACGAATGCATGCAAAATTCCAATACAATTAAACATGAAAAAATCACAAATTAACCCAAATCAAGAATGGTAATCAACATAAGCTAAAAATGAATCCATTAATTCCACAATCAGGTTCAACCAATCTAGACTACAAAGATTTACCCCATAAAAGTTAGAGAAATATATTAATTAAGCAAAAGGGAAATATAAAAACTCATTCGAATTGCAGCCTTCAAATCTCCCCTTGGTCAATTTCTACAATTTTTCTAGGTGGTGAAGATTTCAAGCTCCTTTTTGCCCTTTGAGCCTCCTCTTCTTCTCCATTCTCTATTTCCTTCAAGAATCTCCAATTTCCCTCTTTTCTATCTAAGAAACCCTAGGAAAAAGAGAGAAGAGTGAATCTCCCGTCCAAAAGCCAATCCCAGTTACTAAATACACTGTAGAATCTGTCAAGAAACCGCGTGCGTTTTTGTACGTTGATCTCTCACGGTTTCTTAAAATTCAGAAACTGCGGACCAGCCTGATGGGAAACCGCATGCGGTTGGTCACGCAGTTTCTCTTCTTTGCATTGTCGCGCGCGAACTTGTGCGGTCTTGTCTATGTTTGACTTCTAGATGGAAACCGCAGAGACAACCGTGCGCAGTTGGTCACGCGGTTGACCTTCTAACTATGAGCTGCACGAGAACCCTCGATCAGTTGCTTCAAGTTGATCCGCGGTTTGGTCCTTTTTCCTTAAAATCACCTTTTCAGCTCTCCATTCTTCTTGGTCTTTGCTTCATTTCTGATAGCCATCTAGTGCTTGATCCTTCTACCCTGAAAAACTTATAGGAATAAGCGCAAGTGTATGGCTCAATTATGCTCAAATGTAAACTTCAAATGGCAAAATGAAGTGTGTCTAGAAAATCTGAAAATGCTAATTAAAAATTCTAAAAATACGAACCAAAACCACTACTTAGACACTCTAAAACATTTGTAAATAGGACAATTATCACCGGGTCATTGATAGCAACAAGCCATAGTTGATCTGATTGTTAATTAGAGATCTAGAAAATATTAAGATACATGTAACTTAGTTGTTAGACATTGTACGGAGCACATTAACAAATCAATTTCGTGATACAAAAAATATGATACATAATATGAATTTTGACAAATAATTAAAAAAGCATCCCTTTTTATTTATTCTTTATTCACTTGTTCTTTATATTTTTTGGAGTCAAGGGAAAGGGAAAGATGGAGATAACTTTCTAATTGTACATATGCCATATAGATTAATCTTCAAACGGTGTCCGATCTTGCTATCATAGTTCTGCTTATGTATTAATCAAGTTCTTAACTCTTTTTCAGATATTGTAGTTTACATAACATGCTAACAAATGTAGCAAAACTTATCTCAAGAAGATTTGTAGTACTTAAAAGTAGCATCACAAATGAATTTATCGAGACACACAGACTAGTATATTGCAATGGCTCTAACATAACAAAGTTAAAATTATCAGATGGTTAATATCGTTGGCTATTATCACAAGCCCTTATAAAGATTACAACACATATATCGAATTAGTCGAAATAATCATTTTCTTAGTTGGTACATTCATATGCAGGTATTTATACACAAATTACATGTACGTACATGTAATATATAGACAAAGGATACGAACAAGCTGTATATATAACAAGCTAGATTGGATTAATTATATTTCTTCTTTAATAAGTCGTTTGTATTAAATAGTTACACATAGGTTAGTCTTGTGCAACAAAAATTTCTCCATAAAATCTTGTCGCAATATATAAATCTCTCAACCAAAATAAATGTTAAATTAAAAATCGCAACTTTCATTTAGATCAACTCTTACATAAAAATTTCCGCGTCATTAAAAAAAAAAAAAATCCCCTGTTCTATGGGCAAAATAAATAGCCACCTAATTTTCATAGCCGCAAATCAACTACCATATATACAGCTACCACAATTACGATTACCTATAAGAATCCTTATGTATGCATCATCATCAGACCTTACCATACACCTCTCCACACTCAATTCCATACCTGTCAAACCCAATCACCGCGATGGAGCATCGAGTCGTGGCATTTATGTAATTTCGTCGACAACACAGGGTTAGAACAGGATACAAAAAACTAATTTTCCCACGTGGATTCAGACTCCGTTTGATCCGGCCCGAACCCGGCTCATTTGCCCCCCGATATCTTATTCCCTCTCGCCTTCGCCATTTCCCTCGACAGAGAAACAACTCAGAAAAACAAAAGCCAGACGGAGAAAAACAAAAGATGAAAATTATTTTATTTTCCAATTAGGAAAAGGATTTGATTTCTCTTCCATTTCGATTTTTTTTTTTGTATAGTTAAATTTGACATTTTAATTAGCGGAGAGAAAAAGAGATGGAAGAGAATTCAAATGCTGTCGCCGTTGAATTTAATAACGAAGATCACGGATGGAAAACGGTGACGTATCAGAAGAAGAATAAAAAACAACCGCAGCAGCAGCGAGTGAGGCCGCCGGCAGCTGCTGAAGGAGTTTCCGATCGACAGAGTGATGTTTTCCGGTCGATTGAGAAGCACTCCGAGGAGGCGACACCGGAAGTGGATTGAGGTTCGGAAAGCCGCCGCCGCTGCTTTGGAGGAGAATTCCGTTGCGATCGAGGAGAAGACGAGGGTAGCGACGGCGAGGCTGCACCGGCGGAGAATGGCGGCGCGGAGCAGAAGCAGAGTAAGCCGAAGAAGCCTAAGAAGCCAAAGATTACTGTTTCCGAGGCTGCTTCGAAGATCGACGCGTCTGATCTCGCGGCTTTCCTCGCTGACATTTCTGTAAGGATCAAATTTTAAGATTTTTGTGGTTAAAATATCTAAATGAGATCTGTTCCTTGTTTTTTTCTTAATATTTTTATGTTGAAAATCTGGATTTTGACTCGAATTGCGGGAAAATGCTGATTTGTTCTTTTTATTATTTTGTCTATTTAAGGTTTCGTATGAGTCGCAGCAGGAGATACAGCTGATGAGATTCGCCGATTATTTCGGACGAGCATTTGCAAAAGTGAGTGGGTCACAATTTCCGTGGATGAAGATACTCAAGGAGTCTTCAGTTGCAAAGATGGTTGATGTGAGTAATTTTTTTCTGTTTGAATCGATGACTTAATTTGCAGAATTAGGTTTTTTGTCCTGAATTTTCGATTCTAACCGTTATAAAATTATTCCAAAGTTGCCTGATTTTTTACCTGGCAAAAGTGCTTTTGTATTGTATAGAATGTGGATGATGTGTGCAGGAAAATTGTGGATTTTGCATGCAAAGTTTTTAAATGACAACGATTAATCTAGTGGATTCTCTTTATGCCTTATGCATGATGTGGTTATGCATTTGACTTTAGGTATATTTAATTTGGAAGTTTGATGTGCAAAGTTTCATGATCTAAAAGATTTTGGGGCGTATGTTTTTGTGCTAAGAGTATCTCTGTCACATCCATCTTTTGGTTATGTTTCCTTTTGTTTCAGTTTGACTGTAAAAAGTGTCAAATGTTATAAGTGTGCTTTCATAACTTTAAAATGGTTTTTTAAGTTGTTCCGGGATGCAGGTTTAATACAGATGCCTGTTTACCATAGTCTAGTACAAAATATTGTCCCATTCTGAAATCCATTTTCCTATATATTTATACTTGGTTATTGTTTGACCAGTTTTAATTCTACTACTTTTGTTACAAGGTGTGTCAAAATATGTTTTGAGCATAACTTTGAAATGATATAAATGCTTGGGTGAGTACTGAGTAGAACCATATATCAGACTCAGTTCGTTTGCCTACATATTATTATGTGTTCTTGGTTTAAACCTATCAATTTCCTGCGTTCATTTTTTGATTGTACATTTTTCTTCAATCATAATTCTTCTTTTTCTTGAGATTTTCATGGGGGTTTGTTGAAGTTGTTGACACTACAATCTTCTCACTATGTTGCTTTCAACTGTGAAATGGACCCTTATATGGCTTACACGTTCATGGAATTAATAATGTCGCAAATCTTTATTAATTTTGCGGCTTTTATGCAGATCCCTCTCTCCAGTGTGTCAGAAGATGTATACAAGACATCAACAGACTGGATTAATAAGCGATCTTTTGAAGCACTTGGCTCTTTTGTGTTGTGGTCACTAGATAGCATTTTTTCCGACCTTGCACTTCATCAAGGAGCCATCAAAGGTGCTAAAAGAGTTGTTCAACACGCACCTTCAAAATCACAGGTAAATGGATTGCAATTTTTTCCATGAGTCTGCCTTCTTATGCAGTTGAATATATAACACTGATATTGTTCCATTTGTCCTTTATTTTCTTCTCTTATTGTAGCTGTGTTTCCTTCTATTCACCTCTAATTTAATGGTCTTGGCGCTTTTCTCTAACATTTGTAGTATTGGTTGTTATCAGGGTCAAGGTACCATTTATTTCTTTCTTTTGAAATGTGCAGTATGTGTTTGTGGTAAATTCGGCAGCTTACTTGTCACATTCATTATCTTTTGGTTGCTAGAAAAATTTTTTACTAGTTGTTTTATCCTTTCCTCTCTGTTTACATGACCTGTTTTCCAATTTCTGGGTTGGGGATATGGAGGCCCC
>JAMWEH010001135.1:0-24661 GCA_024721245.1 Mitragyna speciosa | reverse complement strand
GACCTAAATGCACATCTTGCCAACTTTTTGGAGATATGTGACACATTAAAAATAAATGGAGTGACAGATGATGATATTAGGTTAAGGTTATTCTCATTCTCAATGAGGAATAGAGCCAAGCAATGGCTAAGTTCTCTATCCCGAGACTCAAATCACCACTTGGGATAAAATGGCGGAGAATTCTTAGCTAAATACTTCTCTGCTGCCAAGAGTGCAAAATGAGGAATGATATATCCTCTTTTGTAAGCTGAAACCTTTATGACACTTGTGAAAGATTTAAGGAATTACTGAGGAAATGTCCCCACCATAGATTGCCTTATGTAGATGCATATGTAAACATTCTACAATGGGCTCAATCCAACTACAAGGCAAATGATTGATACAGGGGTGGGAGGTACTTTGAATAGCAAAACATTGGAGGTGGCCAAGATCTTATTGAAGAAATTGCCATGAATAGCTACCAATGGCAAGATGCCCGCTCTAAATCAAGCAAACCAGTCGAAGTTTTATGATGTGGACACAGTCACGGCATTAGCAATCCAAGTTAAGGCTTTGAACAAAAATTGTCAGTGAACCAAAAACCATTTCAAGTGATGCACTCTGACACGGTAAATGGGTGAATATCCTAACCATGAATGCCGGGCAATTAATGCAATGCAACAATCGGATGAGTAATGTCATTTCATGGGCAATACTTCAAAGCAACAAAACATCCCCTACAGCAACACTTACAATCCGATTTGGAGAAATCATCCAAACTTCTTGTGAGAGAATCAAGGGCAACAAAGGAAGCAACCACTTCTGGGATATCAATCTCGACCTCAGCCTCAATTTGAGAAGAAGTCCAACTTGAGGAATTGATGACCAAGTGCATCAATACATTTGAAAATAAGATGCAAAACATGGAAACATCTTTGAGAAATCAACAAGCCTTCATCCATAACTTGGAGAATCAAATTAGGTAAATTGCAAAGTTGATGTCCTGAAAGACCTCAAGAAGCACTTCCAAGCAATACCGAAGCCAATCTGAGAGAGCAAACAAAAGCAATCACCTTAAGAAGTGATAGTGAAGTGCAAAATAGAGGAACCAAAGAAGGCTAAGGAATTAGTGGTTCATGAAAGGAGAGATGAAGAAGAAGAAGGGGAAAAACGAAACAATGATGACCAGAGGACAGAGGTGGAGCCTACGAAAAAGGTAGTAAAGGAGTACAAGCCCCTTATTCCTATCCTAGCAGATTTCAAAACGACCGTTAAGATGAGCGATTTGGTAAATTTTTAAAACTTTTTAAATAATTGCACATCAACATTCCTTTTGTTTAACCTCTTTCACAGATGCTAAAGTATGCTAAGTTTCGAAAGGATTTATTGTCAAATAAGAAGAAACTCGAGAAACTAGCAGTTGTAAAGCTCAATGAAGAATATTCCGCTATCCAACAGAACAAGCTGCCTCAGAAACTCAAAGATCTAGGAAATTTTACTATGCTTTGTAATATTGATAGTTTGTCCTATTGATAAGCCTTTAATTGACTTAGGTACAAGCATAAATCTGATTCCTTATGAGATGTTCGTGAGATTGGGACTAGGAAAGTCCAAACCTATTAGAATGAGCATTCAATTGACAGATAGGTCCATAAAGTATTCTAAGGGGATTATAGAGGATATTTTGATTAAAATTGATAAATTCATTTTTTGGTTAATTTTTTGATTTTGGACATGGAGACTGATGTAGAGATTTCCCTCATCTTGGGACTACTTTTCTTAGCTACGGCTAAAGCATTAATTGATGTTCAAGCTAGGATGCTAACCCTTAGAATAGAAAATGAGGAAGTGGTTTTTAAGATACCAAAAACTATGAGACATTCTCTAGATAGAGATGATACTTGCTTTTATATAGACACTATTGACAATGAATTGGTTAATATTTTGCAGGAGGTTATCATTGATGATCCATTGGAGGCATGTATCATTTAAGGCAAGGAGGTGACTCTCCATCCTACTATAGCCGAGCAAGTGGCTCACCTGAAGCCAAAAAGTCATATGAAGGTATTCGAGCTTATGAGGAAATCGAGGGATCAAGAGATGGAGCTCTCAAATCGTCAATTGAGAAACTATCCTAAGTTTAAATTAAAAAGGTTACTGCTTGGAATATGTTTTCTTGGTAGAAAATTACAAACTACTGGTGATTATTGCAGCGGCCTTGATGATGAGAAAAAGCACAAACTATTATACGTCTTGAAGGAGCACAAAGAGCACTTGCGGAAAGATCTCTGACATTAGAGGCATTAGTCCTTCCTTTTATACTCACAAGATACTAATGGAAGATGATTTCAAACTAGTAGTGAAATATCAAAAATGGCTTAATCCAAACATGAAAGAGGTGGTGAAAGTCGAAGTGATAAAGTTGCTTAATGCGAGAGTGATCTATCCTATTTCTAACAGTATGTAAGTTAATCCAGTGCAAGTGGTTCCCAAAAAGGGGGGGGGGGCATGACGATGGTACCAAATAAGAAGAATGAGTTGATTCCAATGAGGACCGTCATGGGTTGGAGAGTTTGCATCGACTACAGGAAGCTCAATGATGCCACTCGAAGTGATCATTTCCCTTTGCTCTTCATTGATCAAATGTTTGAGAGATTGGCTGGCTATGAGTACTACTACTTCTTGGATGGATTATCAGGTCATTTTCAAATTTTTATAGCTTCAGAGGACTAAGAGAAGAGAACGTTCACTTGCCCTTATAGCACATTGCATACCGTCGGATGCTTTTTGGGTTGTGTAATGCACCGACCACTTTTCAAATGTGCATGTTAGCCATTTTCAATGAATTAGTTGAGGATATCATGAAGGTATTTATGGATAATTTTTTCATTTTTAGTGATTCCTTTGACTTATACTTGAAAATTTTGGAGAGAGTGTTAATAAAATGTGAGGAAACAAATTTGGTGTTTAATTGGGAGAAATGTCACTTTATGATTTAAGAAGGGATTGTCTTGGAGCATAAAATTTCTAAAAAAATGTATTGAAGTGGATAGAGCAAAAAAAGAGGTCACAAAGAAGTTGCCCCCACCGACTTCGGTGAAGGCAATAAGAAGTTTTCTTGGTCATGCGTGGTTTTATAGAAAGTTCATAAAAGATTTTTCCTAAATAGCTAAACCTCTAACAAAACTACTTAAAGGATGTGGTTTTTTATTTTGGTGAAGATTGTATGAGTGCTTTAAAATTTTGAAAGAAAAATTGACCCATTCTCCTGATTATAGTTGCCAGTGATTGGTCTTTACCTTTGGAAATTATGTGTGATGCTAGTGATGTTTCAATGGGAGTGATACTTGGACAGAGAAGAGATAGGCACTTTCGGCCCATCTACTACGCAAGCAAAACACTGATAGCGGCTCAAGAAAATTGCACCACAATGGAGAAGGAATTGCTTGTAATAGTATTTGCATTTAATAAATTTAGATCCTACCTTATCTTGTCCAAAATCATAGTGTACACTGATCACTCAGCACTCAAGTATCTTTTAAGCAAAATGATGATAAACCAAAACTAATTAGATGGATTTTATTGTTGTAGGAGTTCAATATTGAGATTAAGGATAAGAAAGGAGCAAAAATTTGGTAGCTGATCCACCTTTTTCGATCTCGAGAATGATGAAAAAAGAAATTTAATTGAGGAAGAAATTAGCGATGATTTCCTTGATGAGAGATTTTATGCAATTTCTTCTTCGTATTTTCATATACCTTGGTTTGCAGACATAATTAATTATCTGGCATCGCAAGTTCTTCTCAAGGAAATGACTTACTAAGAGAAGAAGAGATTCTTCTCTGAGTTGAGATATTACCTGTGGGATGACCCGTATTTGTTTTGTATCTGTGCAGATCATATCATTTGGAGGTGGAGATAACTCAGAGATTGAGTTGATTTTAAAGTATTGCCATGTGGGACCGATAGGTGGTCATTATCACTTGAATGGGACAAACCGAAAAGTCTTGAATTCAGGTTTCTTTTGGCCTACAATCTTTAAGGATGCTAAGAGGTATGTGAAACAATGTGATAGTTGCCAGCAGTCAGGTAATATCTCTCGTAGAGATGAGATGCCCCAATCGGGTATATTAGTTTGTGAGATTTTTTATGTTTAGGGTATCGACTTTATGGATCCGTTCCCCATGTCTTGTGAAAATAAGTATATCCTAGTAGTAGTAGATTATGTTTCTAAATGGGTAGAATCTCAAACTCTTCTTATAAATGATGCTAGGATAGTTGTCAAATTTCTTACATGCTTGTCTAATTTTTTTGGCACTCCTAGAGCGATTATTAGTGATAAGGGTACTCACTTTCGCAATCAACAAATGGAGAAAGTGTTGATTGGATTTGGTGTCACACAAAAGTTAGCTGCCCCTAATCATTCTCAAAAGAGTGGCCAAGTCGAGGTAACTAATAGAGAATCGAAGAGGATCTTTGAAAAGACCGTAGAGTGTTCTAAAAAGATTGGTCTATCAAGTTACATGACACTATATGGGCTTATAGAACAGCTTACAAAACACCTATAGGAACAACACTGTTTAGACTAGTTTATGAAAAATCTTATCACCTATGTGTGGAACTTGAGCATAAAGTTTATTGGACCATTAAATTTCTGAATTTTGAGTTACAATATGCATGTAAAAAGAGGATTATGCAATGGAACGAATTTGAGGAATGGTGTCGTGAGGCCTATGAGAATTCACGAGTCTACAAGGAGAGGATACAGGCATGGCATGATAAGAATATCAAACAACACGAGGAGTTTAAGCCGAGAGATTAAGTGTTGCTATTCAACTCAAGGTTTCGTCTTTTTCCAGGTAAGTTGATATCTAGATGGTCCGATTCATTTGTGGTTAACAAGGTTTTTCCCTTTGGTGTTGTAGAGGTTACACACAAAGAAAAGGGGATGTTCAAAGGTTGAAACAATACTTGGGCCATGAGATTGAGAAGCAACAGAAAAAGATCTACATCTCATTGGTCCGAGCCATAAAGTGTTTGAAGAATGTTGAGCTAACGATGTTAAATAAAGCACTTGTTAGAAGGCAACCCAATGTTTAGTTGTTCTTAAAATTTTTTTTCTTTCTTAGCAATAATCTTTAGTTCGTTTGGTGTTTGAAAGTTAATGTTGTTCATGTTTTGATTGCAGGTCAATTTGGAGAAATTAAGACCCATTACTACACAAGAAATATAGTTTGAGAAAAATGGAAGTATACTAATTTCTCAATCGAGTTACTTAATTGGGGTAGATTTCTGATTTTTCACTAGTTGAATGTGCTATTATCTTAGTTTTAGTGTGTGAGATATATGGTTGTGTCTATGAGAATCAGAATTGGGTACAATTGGTTAAGTGTTGTTCATTGTTACATTTAATAGTTGTTTCTTCTGGACACAAACCACAGGAGTAACTGTGCGTGGTTTTTCATGCAATTCGCGTCCAGAAATTTTGGCAATTGAAACCGCAGCCATGAACGCCCATTGTTTTATCTACGTGAGTAATTGCTTAATAGAAACCGCACGACTAACACGCGGATTGTTTCTAAAAACTTGGCCAAAGAAACCGCACATGTCCTCTTGCGTGTTTCCTCAAATGATTCATATTCAGTGATTTTCTGTCAAGTGAAAACTGTGAAAGGAAATGCGCACGTTTCCTTTCACCGTTCACGTTCAGAAACTTTTAAAATTTTGTAAGATGAAACGTGGATTGTTTCTCGCACGGTTTCTCAAACGTTTCATATTCATTGTAAAACCACAGGTAAACCCACATGCGTTTTGTTTCGCAGGTCATAGCAGAAGCTTTTTGAATTTTTAGCTAGAAACCGTGCGTGCAAGCTCGCGCATTTACTGCTTGAGTGTTATTACGTTGTGAGAAACCGCGCGACAAACCACACGCGGTTGGTCTCTCATGTTGTCTCCAGAAAGTCAGTCAATTAAAACTGCGCGAAGGAACTGTGGACCCTTTTCATGAACTACGTGCGGGTTACAGTCGGGTTTTGAAAAAAATTGAACAGATGCAGGTCTTTCCCCCACTTTCCCCTTTTTCTCTTTCCTATTCTCTATTCTCCATCTCTCACACACGAAAACCCCATCCTTTTTCCCCTTGATTTTCACCATTTTTTAACCTTAAACACTACACGCACCTCACATTCTACCCTCCTTAGTTAGATTTTTACTAGTTTTGTTACATTTTTTGGGCAAAGAAGTAGTTATTGGGCAGAACCATTTTTTTTTAATGGAAAAGTTCAGACCTTTGCCACAACTTGTGCTTTCACTAGATAATTCACTAATTTTGAGTACATTTCATTGAATTTGAGGTAAATATTGACTTATTTTTGCAATTTCTTTTGATATTTTAGTACTTGAATTATTATGGGAATGCTTTTGTGAAACATTGGGTTGTTACTTTTAAGACTTAATTCAAGTGTGAGTTTTCATGCTTATGTTTGCTAGGTTCAATTCAAATTATGGGTTAGTCAAATTTTAGTCTCATTTGGATTTAGATTATTGGAGTTGGGAAGTTTGGTTAATAGTGTTTGGTTTTATTCATTTTGGTTTGGAATTGAGTTATTCAAGTTTGAGTTGGCTTGTAATTGAGTGATAAAAGATGGCATTTAATTGGCAATGAGTTCATTTGGTCAATTTGAGATAATCACATTTTTGTTCAGATTTGTTGAGTTAATGAATTTCTTGAGTGATTGAGTGTAGAGTTTGATTGTCCATTTTCAGATGGTAGGTTTAATAAGAATTAAGCTTGACATGGGGCTTAAATGAACAAAATATGGTTTGAATTGCATAAGTTTTGTAGTTGATTGTTTGAGCACTTGTATGGTGAGTATATATATGAAAAACTAGTGATTCTTATAAGGGTTAAAGCATGTCCATGAATCTGTATTTTGGGCTTAATGGTGAAACATACTTTTTCAGGTGAAAATGGCTTCAACATCATCAAGGAAGAGGAGGCATACCGGTTCTACCAGTGGGTTGGGGTCCAGACAAGTACAACGATATGATGATACGTGATTCACTTCTTTGGAGAACCAACGTTGGTATGAAGCTAGACGAGGAAAATAGATTTTAAAAGAGAAAAGTGTGATACCGAAGATAGAGAAATATTTTCACTCTTCGAGCATCTTGGCCAAATAGGATGGCATCCCATCCTAAACCTCCTGGAGTTCATCTACCTTGAGATTATCAAGGAATTCTATGCAAACATGGAAGAAAAAAAGAAGTACAGCGGAAATTACATTGAATCAACAATGAGCGGTACCAAGATGCAGATTTATCGGAGTGTCATAGTTGAGGCCCTTTATTGTTGGAATGGACGGCGAGACGTGGACATGAAGAAAACCTTTTATGTCAACTCGACTTGGACAATACATAATTCAGCTGTAAAGTTCAACGTGTACCCTGTTGATTTCAGAAAGATAAAAGAAAAGAAGATTTTCGCTAGTAAGTTCCAGTCGCTGCAGCACGTCCTCCTGTATATTTTTTACTGTAATGTGGTCCTAAGAAAAAGCAGCAAAAATGAAGTTCGTGTTTCAAATATGTACCCACTTGAGTTCATCTTCTTTGGTAGCGATAAGACTAAAGAAACCTCCCACTACTCAGTATATTGATTTCCTATATGAGGAATATAGTTAGAGAGAAGAAAGGTTACAATTGCTTCAGACTTCCTCACTTACTTCTCTCCTCTTTCAAGAAGCCCAAGTTTATTTCATGGGTGCAGAGGCGAAAGAGATGACATCAAACAATTATGTCAATACTTCCACACTAGTCAAATTCAAATGGGACGCATAGCTTAATTCTACTATTATAGGATGCCTAATCCTACAGAGTGAGATGGGAGATGGGGGTGATGAAGAAGAAGGGGGTGATGAGGAGGATGAAGGCACAGACATAGGAGAAGCAGGCCCCTCAAGACCACCAGCTTGTTAAACACGTTGGCCCACGTGGCCCGCCAGTCGTTGCCCCCTTTCACTGGGATAGACTGCAAGGAGTTCTGGACATAGTAGAGACTCGGTTGATGGGGAGAGTGGACATAATGGAGGCTAGCCTGTGCAGTGACATGATGGGGATGGAGACTTAGATTGTGAGAAGATTAAACGAGCATCTAGAGATGATACGAGCACTCCAGCGGCACCAAAACTTTTATCAGGCGCAGTCTTCTCCACCATAGGGTAGCCCACACGAGGGAGGTTTTGGGTGAGATTTAGGAGGCGACCTTGGAGATGCTTAGACCTATTTACCTGCTTTTCTTATTTGCTTATGCCTAGATTCCTACCTATTTTATTAGCTTTTTTTATTTTGTTTGACTTTTTTAGATTGGCCTATAATTATAACTAACTTTACTTTTATCTTTATTATCTATTTCTTGTTTTTAACTTTATTTTATACATTTTCAATTGATCTTTCTAACACTACTTAGACGACTCAAACTACACTTGGATAATTTTTGTTTATGTCACGTGACTGCAGTTGAACACCTCTCATCACCAGAATGGCAAAGCTGTAGTTTTTCATCTAGACAAAGGCCTCCTACTACACGAAAAGGAGGGTATTAATTTCTCTATTCATATTTATCTCTTTTTTCATATATTTTGTTCTATTTTTCTCGCACATTGAGGACAATGTACATCTTAAGTGTGGGGGAGGGAATAAAAGGTAGTAGTAGTGTTTGACATTTGAATGATTGATGTGGTGAATTTTTATGTGGATTGGGTTTGATTGACAGGGAGTTAAACCTATTTTAGGGTAGACTTTGTCAAAAAAATTTTCCAAAATTTTCCAAATAAATCGTCAACTTTTTCGGGTTTCAAGGTGCTCATTAGCTAAGTTATTTCTTAAAATCCTTTCGAAAAATACTATGGGCCACTATCATACCATTGAAAGTCTTTTATTTTGGAAAAGTACATTAGGTGGAGTTAGAGTAATTATTTGAGAATTTAGTGAAGTTAATGTAGTATTTAGACCCTACTTGATTATTGCGAGTTAAATGATGAAAGTAAATGGCAAATCGAACATACTTGGGATGATTGCTAGCCCAATAATTTCTAAAAAAAAAAAAGAGAGAAAGAGAGAGAGAAAAGAAGAAACGAATGTGTGAATTTGGGATTACTCCGCTAGTTTTGATGTCGAGTAACCAGAAATCTTCACTTGGCAATGTCAATTCTCACGTCAAAAGTCACTTAAACTATGAGTATGCATAGCAAATTGAGCGAATGAAGCATCTGATAACCGGGGGTCTTCACCTCAAAGTGTCGATCTTTGCGTGGAAAGAGAACTTCATGTCTCAATGAAAGGCCAAACTCCAAGTAAATAGTGGTTTTTAGTATTCGTGGGTGCAATCAGATTTTGTTGTGTCATTTGCCACATATGGGACTCATTTACTTGCTAAGGTTAAGTAAGGCAAATCTATTACATTGAAGTGACTAAATTCAATGTATAATTGCTCTTGCTCCCCCTTGTATTATGAGTACTTTAAATATGATGAATAATGGTATGATGTGTGTCCATATAATCCTTTTGAAGAAGGATTCTTTGAAATAAATTGCCTTAATTGCCCCTGATTAAGTTAGTTGTTGGGTCTGTATGGTTTAGTTGCTGGAGGAAAAGTAACGGTTTAAGTGTGGGGGAGTTGATAGTTGTCTATCTACACATGTTTTAGAGTGTCTAAGTGATAGTTTTGGATAGGTATTTTAGGATTTTAAGTAGTATTTTCGGGTCAATTCAATCATTTTCTAGACACACCTCATTTTGCCACTTGAAGTTCATATTTGAGGATAATTCAACCATATACTTGCACTTATTTTATAAGTTTTTGCAAGTAAGAAGATCAAGCATTGGATGGCGGTTAGAAGTGAAGAAAAGGCCAAGGAGAATGACGAGATAAAAAGGTGATTTTGAAGAAAAATGCCCAAATTGCAAATCATTTCGAAGAAAATTTGCAAGGTTTCTTGCGCGATTTACAGACATAAGGTCAACCACGTGGTCAACCGCGCGCGGTTGTTTCTGCGATTTCCATCCAGAAGGCAAACATGGACAAGACTGCGTGAGTTCATGTGCAGTAGTACACAGAAGAGAAATCGTGTGACCAACTGCACGCGATTTCCTATCGGGCTGATCCGCGGTTTCTTGAAAATTTGAGAAACCGTGGGAGGTCAACGAACGAAAATGCGCGCGCTTTCTTGACAAACTCTATAGCATATTTAGCAGCTGGGACTGACTTTTAGACGGGACATTCACTCTCCTCTCTTTTTTTTAGGGTTTCTTAGATAGAAAAGAGGGAATTTGGAGATTCTTGAGGGAGATAGAGAAGGGGGAAGAAGAAGAGGCTTCAATAGACAAAAAAGAGCTTGAATCTTCATCACCTAGAAGAAATTGCAGAAATTGACCAAGGGGAGATTTGAAGGCTATAATTAGAATGAGTTTTTACATTTCCCTTTTGTTAATTAATGTATTTTCTTTGATTCTTATGGGGTAATTCTTTGTAGTCTAGATTGGTTGAACCCAATTGTGTAATTAATAGATTGATTTTTTATTTATGCTAATTACCTCTATTGATTTGGGTTAATTTGTGATTTTTAATGTTTGATTGGATTGGAATTTTGCATGCATCCTTGATTCCATGGTTGATTTTGTATGGGTATATGGAGAGATTGCACATATGAATGGATCACTTCACAAATTAAGGTAATTTGAATGAACCAATAGACATGGGGTTCAATGAATTGTTTCCTTTTGTTGAGTTTTCGAAAAAGACTTGATAAATTAGAACCCATTAATCTTAAAGCATCTAATTGGGGTGTTAATTGTGAAGAGATTCCAATTGGCCAACCAAGAGGGTAAGAATTGTTTCTCTTGAGAAAGGCTACGGTCTAAATTTGGGGGTTTTGGGTTCAATTCAAGTAGTTAGTAATAGCATTAATCCAGAATTGATTCATTGAACAGGCAATTGGGGGATACCACATCTAGACTTAATTTGTCATTATTGTTATCAATTCTCAATCTCCATTGTCGTTTTCTCTTGAATCTAGTCTATTTTTAAAATTCCATTGGTGTTTATTAGGCTAGATAATAGAAATCAAGTGAATACTAGTACTTGCTAATCCCTGTGGGACGATATTCGGTGCTCCCTTATACTCTACTACAGAACAATAGGTGCACTTGCTTAGAGTTCCTTTGGTATAGTTCAAAGGATACGCATAAATAAGGAAGCAGTTAAGGACAAAATCCTTAACTTTGATGAGATCACTTCATTATCCTCATGGAATGAGCATGCTAGATTGAAAGGACCATTGACTCTAGTCCAACCTAAGATCAATGATGCACTAATGGAAACATTGGATCGACTAATGCACAAGGTGCTAGATGCACACCTTGACCTATTGGTTGAAATGCGCTTGCAAAATAGGTCTATGAAAGGAACAATGCAAGATATAATGACAGATCTACGCAAATTGGAGTGAAAAACTACAACAATGGGTAATGCCATTGATGTTGTCGACTCCAAGGTTGATATGTATATTGATTCACTTGGATCGAACTTCAAGAAACTGGCCTCAGCAGTTGAGTCCCAAACTGGGGGGTAAGAATTGTTTCTCTTGAGAAAGGCTACGGTCTAAATTTGGGGGTTTTGGGTTCAATTCAAGTAGTTAGTAATAGCATTAATCCAGAATTGATTCATTGAACAGGCAATTGGGGGATACCACATCTAGACTTAATTTGTCATTATTGTTATCAATTCTCAATCTCCATTGTCGTTTTCTCTTGAATCTAGTCTATTTTTAAAATTCCATTGGTGTTTATTAGGCTAGATAATAGAAATCAAGTGAATACTAGTACTTGCTAATCCCTGTGGGACGATATTCGGTGCTCCCTTATACTCTACTACAGAACAATAGGTGCACTTGCTTAGAGTTCCTTTGGTATAGTTCAAAGGATACGCATAAATAAGGAAGCAGTTAAGGACAAAATCCTTAACTTTGATGAGATCACTTCATTATCCTCATGGAATGAGCATGCTAGATTGAAAGGACCATTGACTCTAGTCCAACCTAAGATCAATGATGCACTAATGGAAACATTGGATCGACTAATGCACAAGGTGCTAGATGCACACCTTGACCTATTGGTTGAAATGCGCTTGCAAAATAGGTCTATGAAAGGAACAATGCAAGATATAATGACAGATCTACGCAAATTGGAGTGAAAAACTACAACAATGGGTAATGCCATTGATGTTGTCGACTCCAAGGTTGATATGTATATTGATTCACTTGGATCGAACTTCAAGAAACTGGCCTCAGCAGTTGAGTCCCAAACTGGGGGGTAGGTACAGTTGCTGTCAACTCAAACTAGAGGCAGGTATTGTGAAGGCCCGTAATTACTTTAGCAAATACTAGTGATTCCATTAGTTGATTATATACTTACCAAGGTTGAGCAAGGCGGTTATAGTAAATGAACCATTTAAGCCTAACTATTAAAAGTATTACTGTTGCAAATTGTATGTCAAAGTGGTGACAATGTGGTTAACTTGTAGAAATCCCCGTTGTTCGTATCTAAATGATTGCTTGTAGACTTTCTAAGGTTAATTTACATAATAATAATAATACTTGAATTGACAAGTATAGTATTTAGATTTAACACACTTGAAAATGCTAAAATCAAGTAGTGATAATATATTCAATTGTAGACATGAACTAGGTGTATATTACAGATACAATAACCTAATTAACGTGGTTAAACTTCTAACCAGCTTTTAATTAATTAATAAACTAAGTACTAAAGAGAGAAACGGCCAAAGGAGGTTGCTGGAAAAGTTTAAGAAACAAGCTAAGTGGAGGTGTCATGCAATTAGGACCTTTATAGGTGAAACAAAGAGGTGAAGCCCACACCTCAACGGGGACCATCACAAACCCGTTCAAATGAAAGGAAAAAGAAAGAGGAAATTTGGGAGAGTTTGGCTGGACGAGCCGTGAGAATGAGAGAGAAAAAGTTCAAAAGCAAAACCGGAAAAGATAACCAAAGACAAAGCTTGAAAAACTTGAAGTGAAAATCATATCATGCAAGGAGTTAAGGTAAATCTACTTGATCGCATGGTGTATTATGCAAGTTACAGTGATTACAAAACTTAGATACGCTTATTTAGGCAAATAAATTCAGGTGGAAAATGTATATAGTAAAAGTAAATTAAGTTGCAATTGCGTGAACCTCTACGCACTGGAGTATTAAGCAGTCTCAATAGATAAGCCATAACTTATCATAGAAAACTTGAAATTGAGTGAGGTTTGTTGTATTAAAAGATAGACTTAGGTAACCTTCTAAAGATGTAAAAATTATGGCTTAGTTAAAAGTGCATAAACCCCAGAGTATATCCCAATTTGATTGAATAATCTGCCACATTAATGATGGGGTGTGATAGTGTTTACATTTGTGTTGGGATTTCGGTTGTGTTACGACTAGAATCAGGACATGACATCTTATTTGTTATATATTAAATCTAGTTTATAAAGGTATAAATTTTATGATTTTTCATTGATTATACCTTGAGATATGCTGATTTGATTAAACTGTGGTTGAGAAACTCGTATGAACAGTCTTGCAGGAGCAGTCTTGGTTAATCGGCTATAACTTGGTGTAGAAAACATAGAATTGAATGATTCTTGTTGTGTTAGAAACTAGATTCATAGGGCTTTAATGTGGTACAAAGCATGATATTTATTTCTTTGTGAATTAATTCCAGAAATTGAGCAAAATGGACTGAAATCTCAATACTGTACAAACAGGTTTGTCAAAGAGCCAAATTTAGACATGATTTTGAATTTGTTCTTGTTAGAATTTGTTTAGGTGCTCTTCACAAAAGTTGTAGCCCTTAAAACATAGTTTTCATCCGTATAAGCCACAGGTCCAGATTCTTGGTAAATTACAGCCAGATTTGATGAATTTGGGTTGGAGTTCCAATCCTGCATAACAAGGTTGAAAAGGTGCCAAGTTGTGACCCAATTTTGATACAGTTTTTGTTGGAATTTTAATTCACTTTCTTCATAAGAATTGTAGTCCGTAGAATTTAGTTTCTAATGATGTAAAGTACAAAGTGATCCAATTTACATACTGAAAGTTATTCTCAGTTGAAATCAGGTGTTTCGTAGGACTAAAACCAGAATGTAGACAACAAATGAATTGCTTTGTGACTGAGATTTGAGGGGGTTATAATTGAAATTAGAATTTGTTGTCTTCATGAAAAATGTTCCAAATTGAGTGTATTTTACATAGGCATTGAGCTTGTGAAATTTTGGTGGAATGAAAATAGAGTTAAGCTTGAGTGTATAAGCTCCTCTTTCAAGATCGCCTAATTTTTATTATTTCGTTCATTCAACTTCATTTGATAATTAATTAATTTATCTATAGTTGATAGGTGATTCGGGCAATCTCAATAGCGAGCATTTGAAGAACCTCTAAATGACATACCAGTGAGTGTCCATTAACTTATCATGTTTTCCAAACCAAAGAATTCTTTGTTTTACCATATTTCACATGATGAACATGGTTATGTGATATTTGATTATCTATAGATCTAAGATCTAAAATTTGATTGTTTTTAAACATGCTTAACACGTCATTGTTGTGTAATAGATATGAATTTGATTAATATGCTCGTGTATGTGTTATGAACCCGGGGTGTACTTTATCGCACGGGGAAAATTTGCTATATCTTGGAATGTACTTGTGCATGTTGTGAACCCGATTGTCATACTGGGGAGGCTTGGGCCCTGCCTTGAGCATGTCCAGCTTTGGTTCGAGCCAACAAAGGACTTGGTCATCCAAATTCTGGCTGCCTTGGCTTCTCAACACTTCCTAACTTGCGAGGAGGTTTTGTAGGCTTTGGGTGTTCGAGAGAAATATGTGGGTAATACTCGAGTTTACCAACCGGTGGGATGTGGCCACGAAAATAATGTGTTAATGGTACAAAGAAGGGTTCTATATGGATAGTATATGCAAGGCCATGGTATTTGATACGACATATAAGCTCATGAATGAGGCAACATGATTTTGAACAGTATTTGACCGGACTTTGAGCAGTATAGTTCGGGCTCGATCTTGAATGGTATTGGACATGATCTTGAGCTTGGCTCGATCCTGAACAATACTTGGCATGGTCTTGAGCGGTACTTGACTTGGTCCTGAAGGGTACTTGATAAGATCATTCTGTATCCTTTTGATTATATGTTTACTTAATTTGATATCTGTTTCTATGTACCATTTATTTGAGTAAATCCACTTTTCAAACAAATATGTTTTAAAGAATTTTTTTTACTAGATTTTCACTACGGGACCTCATTGGGATTTGAGCTCACCCTTGTTTAAATTTGTTTTCCTTACAGGTGTCTGACCATGGGAAGGGGGATGACAGTGTCCAGGAAAAGAGTTTCCTAGAATAATACTGGTAAATAAGTGGTTGTATTTTGAAACCTAAGTGGCTCAAACGATGTAATAATTGAAAGATAAATGTAAATTTTAGCGTTTAATTATGTTTTCGACATATGACTGCTTGTGTTTGAGACTTAGCGCGAGCCAGGTAGGTGTCTCGATCAAGGTATCGGGGTAGGCCTTGGTTGGGGGCGTCACAGGTACAGTTATCATCGACTTAGTCTGGGGGGCAGACATACCTAATGACCACAGGCTTCGTCGGCAGAAAAGCCAATGTCATTTCAGATAAGCTATCAGTTTGGAGGCAAGCACAGTTGCTATCGACTCAAGTTAGGGGCAGGTACAATTATCATTGACTTAATCTGGGGGGTAGGCACAATCAACAATGTTGGGCCACGAAGATGAAAAGGCCGTTGTCATTCGAGACAAACTATCAACTGTTCAACCACCAAAAGAAACTATGACGGCACACGTGACTAGCCCTACTCAGCAAAGTGAAGAGATTGATGAGAGTATAGGCAAAGCAATGGTTAATGAACCCCATCGATCAGAGGAGGATGGTTCATCCTATGTACCAAAATGTGAAAAATCAGCCCTCCTACCTGACATGCTGATAATTCCCCAAGGAGTGTATATGAGCAAGAATCGGCCTACAGAGCATAATTATCAATCCCAAATAGTTTCGATAATTACAATCGACAACGGGCAACATGAAGTAGGAAGCCATTATGCTATTTTCCCATTAATGAAAGATCAGCAGAAGCGGGCTTATTAGATGAGACAAGCCCATTATGTGCCTAACAAGCATAAGTCAAGTCGAGCTTGTACTAGCTAGGATACTAGGACATGCTAATTTCGCTCTGCTTTCAAGTGCTAATTTTCTCATTGCCGGTGAGTAATAATGACTCTAATCGGTAGAGATTAATATATGATACAGGATAGACCAATAGGCAAATACAAATACAGATTGATCACAAATGTACTAGGTTGATGAATGCCATTGACATGCTAGTCATGTTGCTGATTACGAACAAAAGAATTGACTTATAGGTTGCCATTAAGGATTCAAACACCCTAGCGGCTACTTTGAGCACTGATGAACTGTTTGAGGGAGGTAGCTATTGGGGTTATGATTACCATCGGTAGAAAAGTCATACACAACTACCCAGAAAGTGGGGCCACAAATGGGTGCATTAGAAGGGTGGGTAGTTACCCATGTCCCAACAAAAAGGGAAGTGACAAAGTGGCCAATAAACATGAGGAAATGACTAATTATGGCTTTGAGGCTCCAAATTAACTACCAATTTTGGAGGAAGCCATGCGTATAAATAGTTCAAGATGCATTGGGGAAAGACACGAGAAGAAATGCTTAGAATTATCTTTAAAGTTTAGAATAGCAAAATTCTCTCTCTTCCTCTTTCTCTTTCTCTTGCTCTCTCTTTATCTCCAGCAATCTTATTTAATTTTTCAGCAATTTCTATTTAGTTTAGCACTTTAAATATTCCAATGTAATGCAATTCAATATTCCATGACTCTCTCTCTCTCTCACAAATTCATTTCTTTGTCAATTTATGTTAACTTCTATTTTTAGCTTTAGTCATTGCTAATTGTTTAATGCTTGAATTTTAAGTCCTTGGAGCTGTCCAAGGTGGGACGAACAGCAGTCGACCTAGAGGTCAAAATTAATCAGCGCAATATTTCAACCATTTTCATCTATCACACATCACATTCTCTGTATTAACCGAGTGGCACGCCTACAAACACAACCACTAGGCCAATTGGCCAGATAGATATTTTTTCCTGCCAATTGTGCACAAACAGAGGGGTTGTCTTATCAACGCTATGTCTTAGTTGTGAGAAAAGTAAAAAAATACTGGAGTATTCATTCTTCGAATGCTTTACTTCCAAGATCATATGGAGATTATAGCTGTTGGGTTTGGCTTTTGATGTGGGCCAAAAAACTTCTTTCTTTGTATGTGCAAATAATTGATTCAAATAAGTTGTTGATAAGCAGGTAATTATCTAATCTATAGTTATCTTATGGAATATTTGGCTAGCAAAGAATCAAGTTGTTTGGAATACTATAGAAATAGAGCTTGTTCAGGTTGCCAAAGGAGCCCAACTTATGCACTTAGCAATTATTTCAAAGGATAAATATCTAATTAAAAGTCACCAAAAAGCTATGATATTTGGCATGCAGGAAACCCACAGCTTAGTACAACTATGTACCACCTTCAATTAAGAAAATGCAAAATCAGTTATAGCAACTATGATAGATGGCTCTTTTCATTCAATATGGGGGAAAACGACAAATGTGTAATGTTGTCCAACCATACAAGTAATATCATCTTATAGCAAGGCAAGATTGTACAAGCAAGATCTCCAGTCCATACTGAAATTATAGCATGTCTAACAACAATGCAGATAGTTCTTGGGAAAGGTTTTGCGAACTTGTTTATAAAACAAATTATCAACAACTAGTTCAGGGTTTGTCAGATACTAGCAAAGTTTCAATTCCTTTAAGCACTCTTTTTGATGATCTTAGATATTATGCATCTTTCTTAAACACGTATTACAAATAAGGTCAATAGAACCGAGGTACATTTAGCTCATCAGCTAGCAACATCTGAACATGATGTAATGTTTCAGTTTCATTAATGCAATTGATTATAATGTTGTTATCAAACAAATAAAACATTAATCATATTACTCTCCAAGGTTTGTGAATCAATGCATGAATGGAGCTGTAACTTAGTGGCTGCTAAGCATCTTTATGCGGTAAACTAGTTTGCATTGTTCGTAAATATTAGCTCCAATGGCAAAGCCATTTTTCTAGCTAGTAATATTAAAAAATTCAACTCTTATAATTGTATTGTTACGCCCTATCATCACTTCATGTATTAGACGTTGATTTCCCAAAATGGCCAAAGGCTTCATGTATGAGAAGTTGATTTCCCAGAATGGCCAAAGACAAAAAAGAGTTTGATTGCTGGGCAATTAGTAACTTTGTAGAAGATGGGTTGTATTCTCAATTCTCTTTCGTGCTCATTTTCTTTCTTTTTTTCTAATTTTTTTTGTTTTTTTGGAGAGAAACCTCTTTTTCTTTCTTTTGATTTCGATACGGTATCTAGTTTCAAGCTAGGTTACGAGTTATCTCTTACACCACTAGACTTGATTTTGAAAAATGTAATCAAGCAAACATGCAGCAGTTCAATGGATATCTACAGTATGTCTTCAAGACCATTCCTAAACTGTATCATCTTCACTACTTTCCAACTCCTCTCCAGGTGTTTGGTTCACCATGAACCTCCAGTTGTCTCCCTCTTCTATTTCCCACTGCCTTTTCAATTCATTGATGGTTCTGGATGCAGCAGCAGCAATTGCAGGATTGCTATCTTCGGCTAGTCTCTGTAAACAGGAAGGGAAAATAACCCTTTACTAGTTTGAAGACGTGCGAGATGTATAAGAGAAAGAGAAGGAAGAAAAGAAAATAGGAAAAAGGAAAAAGGAAAAAGGGGAAAAAAAAAAAAAGAAAAACCCTAAGAAAGCTACAATACCTGCAAGGCTCCCATGCCTGCATTTCCTAGAGTCCACAAGGATGGTGCAGCTGATAATGCATTTGCTAATGCTTTCCTGCGTGTCAGAATTTCACAAAATTAGAACAGTATAAAACAACTAGAACACAAAAAGTACAAAACAAATATAAATATAAGTAGGAAAAACAATATTAACTGAACATCAGGAAGAACAATATAAACTGAACATCGTACTTTCCACTAAGGCTTCCAGTGAAAGTTCCAGAACTAGCTGTCAATTCCCTCAGAAAAAATTTTTGCTCTAGTTTATGTATTAGGGGAACGACATTGAGCTACATTATTAGCTTAAGTCTTATACACTCTATGAGCTATAAGAGTTAAACCGCGCCTTGGGAAAAACAAAAAAAACACGACTAAATATAAATATACATATACAACAGGAAGATGCTATGTATCAAGCTAAAAAATTTGTCAACAGCATCAACAAACTGACTTTATTTTAATAATTATCATTCAAAGATTTGAACAACTACCTTCATTTGACTGCTCTAGAAAGGACAACAACTTGCGCATTTTATGATATACAAATAAACTCCCAAGTATTAAGCATCCTTTTGCTTCTAAACTCATGAACTTACATATAAAATCAAAATATAGACTTTTTATAACTATTTCAGAAAAGGGAGAATGTGCAAAAGAATGCAATATGGAACTGCTTCAAAACAATTCGAAATGACAATTTACTCTAGCCTCCGTACTGGAATCTTCTCAAAATTGCAATATCATTGTGACTAACTATAATTCAACATACTGGAATGTACACTTTTCACCGCAAAGATGGAAGAAAAACCACCAGAAGACTTCCATTTTATTTGATTCCTCCGTGTCATTACCTTGTTTGGACATCAGGGGAACTTGAACACTCTGCTAATAGAGATACACTGCTTTTACCATCCATTGCATCAAGATCTATCAGTGTTGCAACCAATAATTCTAGCTGTTCCAAATAGAAAATAAGATGTACACGAATGAGAAATTTATCCTTAACTCCATCAGGCACAACTTAAATGCAAACAGTCCTTTATGTCATACCTCCTCAGGATCAGTATAGTCAATCCCGTCAGCTTCTGAAAGTGCAGAGGCTATGCCCAAATAAGCATCCTGTACATCAATATGGTATCCATCATAAAGATCTCAACCAATATATGTGATAAGTTTTTTCGAATATCAATAGAGTGACATGCTCTAAGAGTTGTCTCTACTAAAAAATAGTCAAAATTGAAAAGTTTTCAGAAAGAACCTGAATAGCAGTAATACGGTCCACAGACACTTCTCCAAGAAGGAAATCAAGGGTTTTCCCATTATTTTCAAGAGTTATCTGCTCGGCCAAGGGATTTTTGTTTAGTGACCTTCTGTTACTGTTTGAAGGACTGCATACCACAAAGTAAACATGTGGGAGGATTCAGGGTATGATTAACTTCTGAAAGTTACTTTATGACAATCACTAACTGAAAGGCTGAGATATACATGAGGGAACTTACAACTTATACATCTTTGTCACCATCATGTCATGAATATTCTTGACAAACTGCAAAGTCACAAATAAACAATGATGGAAAGACACCCAAATGCATTTCTTAATTTAACGGAAAGTTCATTTAAAGCAGCAACTTATTTCAATGAGAAAAGTTAAACCATCACAATATTGTGATGAGGACATGAGTACCTCCAGAGCTGTAAGTGCATCTTCCATTGCACGCTGCTTGGCAGCGAAGTCAGCACGCCGTAAGTCAGCCTAAGTATGAAAAAGACGATTATTTTGACTATTTCATCATTGAGCAGCACAATTTCACTCTCAATTCTTTTGACCAAAGCAACACAAAGTATTCAGCCAAAAAAAACTGATGCAATATAAGAAATTCAAACAGAACTATCGTGACTTGCACCACAGTTACAGATATCAACTGTGATATGACAATAAATATTATGTGACATCCTCCAGTGTAGAAGCTCAGAAATGCCAACACATATTTATAAAAATGCTTTCATAGGAAGACAGTAATCTGACATTAGTATTACAGATAACAGGAAACCTAAACCAGTGCATTTTACATATCACTCCCAAGCCAACAATCATACTCGACTCATCTTTTGTCATGCCATTGTTGTCAAGTGTAATGAATAGTGGCTGGCAGGAATCTAAAGTTCATATACAAATCACTTTTATCCATCTCATGCCTGTAGGAAGAAGCAAAACATGGATAGTCCTGATTATCCTCTAAACAGGACAAACAAAGAAGTACAGAGCCAAACAACTTAGTTTGCTGCCCTCTCTGGGGGACCTCAAGGCATGCAAATTAGCATGTGATGTCTCAGAATGCTAAGCAGAAATAACAATATTCGTCCTCAGTCCTTTTCAGGTTGTCCAGACCAGAAAAAAGAAACTAAAAATAATATATGAAAATTTAGAAACCCTCCTGACATGCAAGTAAAATTTTTGCCAAGTCACTTTGAAAAATGAAAACTAATTTGGCCATCCAATTAAATTCAAACTTTTCGTATATCATCATGTTGAAGTCTTTCAATAAAAAGGCTCTTCTAATTGTATTATACCATCACTTCCATAATGACTAAATAGGCACACGGGCTACAGCACCAAAAGATTGACATTATGAACAAACTGCAAAGCAAGTGACAAAAGACGAACCTCTAAAGCACCATCACTCCAGTGTTTATCAGCAGCACTTTTTAGTCTAGATTGCGCTTTATTTTTTAGAATCTGAAGATGAAAATGGATATATAAATCAGGACATTCCCACGAAATGGTTTTAGCAGCAAAAATTCCTAATCACAAAAACAATTGGCCAATCAAAATCCCTTACCATGGCAACATGATTAAGCTTTTCAGCTTTTCTTTTCACATTATTGTCAATTTTCTCAGTATCTTCCCTGGCTCGAGCTACCAAAAAAAAAAAAATGGAATTAATTCTGTAACTATATCAGAAATGTTTAACTAATGAAAAATCTTAAATTCACCATGAAATTTGTTAAGTCCATCCAGCATGCCAAAGTTCGCAGCTTCATTTTCTTCTCTACTCTTCCCTTCCATTTTACTTAAAGATACAACAACAACATCATCTAAGCCTTTATACTGATATGTGGGGTTGGCTATATGGATCATGTGATGCCATTGAGTTCGATTAAGACTTCCATTTTACTTAAAGATGTTAGAAACAAAATTCATCAGGGAAATAGTGTTATTTTCAGAATCGGCTTACAGACTGAAATAAAGATTAATCAAAATGCAAACAAAAGGTGCAGTAAAAGCAAAAAAAAAAAAAAAAAAAAAAAGGCTTAGAATGCCATTGACAATTAACAATTTCTGAATGCAGACAGGGAGACGGCATCGTATCAGATGATGAACGCATAAAGATTTTAATAGAACAAGTGGTAATCCTTCTTTCATTTCAGAAACTAGCAGATTATGAAACATTTTAATAGCAACTCTTATATAAAGAACTCATTTTATTTGTTGTCGTTTGTTGATGGTTAAAGTTCAAGGGACTCAAGCTAAGGAACTTTTACCATCAAGCTTGAGGAACTCTGTCCCAAGAATAGCAACGTCTCGGCGTACACGGGCATCCAATCTCATTATTCCTCTAAACAGAAACAAAAATCTTCAGCAGGTGTCTCACTTAAATGCTAGTATATTAGTGGCTTGAGAACAGAAAATACATATTTAGTGCAAGAAATGAAAAAAATAATAATAATAATAACACAGCACTAACGACTACTACAATAAATAAGTCCTCTACCCTTTGATATTGAGAAACAAAGAATAAAAGAGTATTTGCAGATTAGATAATTATTGATTAAACAATATTTCCTTGTACTAGTTTATCAAACATCAGTTTGTCTCATTTTCCTTCAGAAATAACTCAGAATTGGTTCAAAATTCTAAGTTAACCATGAATTTGCCAATGCCCCTCTGAAAAGCCAATCCACTATAGATTGATTGCTGTCTAGTGTTCAGTTCACTTCTTGGTTTAGAACTAGCCACCCGTTCAGCCCCACAAACCAATAAAGTAGGAAGAGTAACCATCCTCGCTATGCATCTCAAGTTTTTCAACCCCCTCCCCCTCTCTCTCAAGAAAGAAAAGGAAAAAGAAGAAAAAAATAATCCAGGAAATCAACACTAATTCACATAAAGAAGAGCAAAAACTATGTGAATGCTGTATACCACAAGAGTCATGTAGAAGCCTATCCAAGACGAGTTAGGTATTGAATTTACCGAGAAAGCAATACAATATCATTTCTAGCCCTTTCATTCACAAATTTCGCATCATTATGAACAAATTTGCAGGCTTCAGCTAATCCTTGACGTGAAGAAATAGTTTTTCCAGGCCCAACAGAATGCTCATCTTCAACTTGTCCACTGATACATGAAAAATGAAATTAATTTACAATTAATTTCACAATGAAAATGGTAAAGATCTAAACTCTGAAAAACTGCATCATTACCTTCTTTTTTTTTTTTTTTTTTAAGAATTTTATTTTAAAAGGAAAAAGAGCAGAAGAAAAAAGCACACTCCAAGCATTAAATACTTCTCTAGAAACTGTTTGAACATAAAATTTGATGATAACATGATTGGAGAATAAGTTTTTAGGCATCTAAATCGTTTTCCTTTACTAAAACAGAATGCAAGGTCGCAGAATATCCAAGTATAGACGGATATCTCAATGCTAAAACTAACATAATTAGAAGATAAGAAAAGGCTTCTTATGTTGAGTTTGGGTTTCCATTTAATAGTCTGTTCCAAAGCCTCCCAAAGTTTTAAGAGCTGATACTTCATGTACTAGGTAATGTATGTTAAACAAAGTCTCTTATATTCTTTAATGTCTCAAAAAATTAAGTCTTTTCTATTCTATAATGTCTCAAAAAATTTAAGTGTTCTCCACGGTCAAAGATATATTAACTTGGAAGATCAAATAAATTTACAAATTGAATGGTAAGATCCATATGTATAATGACGCATAAATGCCAGCTAAATTGGACATCTGAAGCACCAATTATGAGCAAACCAATCATACCTACATAAATTAGAACAATCTTCAAATTGTCTAACACACTCTCTCCTTTCAGAATTGCATGTCTTTGTTGAATGGCAAGATATAGAAGGTCCGCGGGAGTAGCCAACATAATTGCTTAATTTCCCATGTAAATGCCACAAACCCTTTCTAGAGAACTTCACTTTCAAATTTGAGAACAGTCCATTGCTTTGTTTGCTGGGATCAACTCCTTGACTGACAGCAGATAATTTAGGATGCTGTGGTGATTGTACAGACGAATAAGCAACACAATTGTTAGCCATACTTCTAGTATGTAATGAAAAGCCTCCTCGAGACCTGCTTGCCCAAGTGCCAAGATATATCTAGAATGGAAGCAAAATGTTCAACAGTTCAAGGTAGCATTTAACCTGCAAAATATAAAAGCATAAATAAATAAAAAGATAGAGTCACAGGTAAATTTTATATAGAAAATCTAGAAAGCTAAACTGAAAAATTATTAACGTTAACACTGCCCTTACAACAATAATAGCAATAACTATAGCATTTTACCGATTCTAGTGGCATAGTAATCAGTTATAGAACAACATTACGACCATAAATATATAGAAAAG